>PVLA01004534.1:0-80246 GCA_004027455.1 Hydrochoerus hydrochaeris | reverse complement strand
CCATGCCTTTAACCCCAGCGCTGGTCACAGCCCCCCCCCCACCATGGTGACTGATTGGTTTTTGCGATGACTGCATTGCTGGATCACCCGTGCTCCCTTACAGCCTTGTTCTGCTCTTATTTTGCCATATCAGGCATGACAGTTACCTCTGGTCGAAATGGGGAACCTTCCTCTCCTATTTCCCCTTCTTCTCCCTTAGCCTGTCTCTTAAAAAATCTGAGAGGTCCCCATCTCCAACCTGATCTGAAGCGTCTGTCATCTCTCTGCTACACTGCATGGCCAAAGTATAAACTACAAAATGGTTCCGGGTGGCCAGAAAATGAGACTTCATTTTGCAGGTCCTAGACAATTACTGCCAGAGGCAAAAAAGAAAAAAAGTCACCAGTTCCCAATACACAGGCACTCTTTACTGCCTGCAACAGCCACCCCTCACCCCTTCTTCTCACAGCCACTTCACAAGGCCTGGACTCCTGTCTGGCCCTCGGATCCTGCTCTTCCCTGACACCCTTCCGCACCTCCAGGAATGAGTGATCGCCCTGGCTCAGTCTCACGGGATTAACACCACCCTGTTCAGCCGATCTTCCCATAGGCACTGTAGCTATCCCGCCAGTTTTAAAAACCCCAACTGGACCGATCAGGCAGAATCTGAGTGGGACAATTTGTCCTAGAGATACATTTTATTAGTCAGCACCAGACATTTTTACAATTTACAGAAACTAGAAGGTAGACTTCAGACTGCACAATGAGAACTTAGCAATTTGGTTTTCAAAGTTTTTCCTAAGAGAGATGAAAGTGCTCAAAAACAGCTATTTCTGAGCTACAGATTTAGCCTCTGCTGTAAGAAAACTTCAGGCCAGACCAGACCCCCAGCCCATGGCTAACAGCGTTTCTAAGGCCTTTCTGTCCATGGGCGCCCCTCCAAGGTTATGCTTCAAATGCTACTACACTAGTCACTGGGCTAGGGGATGCCCACAGCCCGTGATTTCCCTTCAGCCATGTCCTTTCTGTGGGTCCCTTCTGGAAGTGGGACTGCCCAATGCTTAGATGCCCCTGCTACCTCTGCGCTGTGAGGCCAGGACTCCCTGACCAGCTCCTGCCTGGACCTTCTCAGCCTGGTCACTGAAGACTGACTAGGCCTGAAACCTACAGATGCCCCTCAGAGATTGACAGTAAACCGCCCCCGGACCCTTGAACACCCCCCAGTCCAGTGCCAACTGTGTCCTGTTTCCTTGTTAGGACAAGACAGCCTTAACCAAGTCACCAGCTACAAGGACCATCCCAGGGACACACCCGCCCCTTACAGCCACCCTAATGACGCCTGCCCTGCCCCACCCCATCATTTCCCCTCATCTCAACCCCAGAGCCCAGGATACTTCCGCCTCAGCCCCAGTTACATTCCAACAACCACTTAACACCCCTCTCAAGCCTAGCCACCCCTACCCTGCCCAAAGGCAACACCCCATTTCTCACCCAGCTTTACAGGGACTACAGCATATTACTTCTTGCCTCCTGCTACATTTCAGCACACCCATTGTCCCAGCACAAAACACAGATGGCTCCTACAGGCTAGGACGAGATCTCAGTGCTATTCATCAGATCTCCGTGCTATTCATCAGACTGTCCTTCCTACACACCCATGGGGCCAAGCCCCTGCACCCTTGCATCCTCTAGCCCCCAATCGCTCATTACTTAAAATTTAAAGATGGCTTCTTTACTCTTCCCTGGTACCCCTCCTCCCAGTGTCCCCTCCTCACCTTCCCCTGGGAAGACCTGAGCACGCACCAGGCCCAGCAGGTAAGCTGGACCATCTGCCTCAGGGCTTCCAGGACAGGCCCTTGTGTGTGATGGACCTTCCTCTCACTCCGCCCCGTCCCCTGACGCAGTAAACAGATGACATCCTTCTGGCAGCCTCCTGCGAGTTGGCCCTTGAGGGCACTCTTACTGCTGCAGACTCCCAGGCATGTCCTGTCTTCCCCTAAGGCCCCAATTGCTCCCTGCCCTCCACTTACTTGGGCATCACTCTGCACACGTACCCAAGCCACGCCTCAGACTGTGGGCTTAGTCTTCTAGACCCCGGCTCCCACCACCACACAACAGCTGCTCTCCTTTCTTGGCTTCACAGGACACTCACCTCTGGGTTTTCAGCTTTGCCTTTCTCACCAAGTCCCTCTAAAAACTTAAAAAGGGAGATGCTGCTGAGCCCTTAGAGCGCAAGACTCTTCCTCACTCGTCCTTTCAGACCTTAAAGGAAGCCCTAAAAACAGCCCCTCCTCTGCCTCCCAGATCCTACCCACCCTTCAGTCTTCAGGCAGCCGAACACGGGACGAGCAGCAGGAATTCCAGCACGAGTCCAGTCACACCCCGCCACACCGCTGTCTGAACAGCCTGGCCCACTCTTGTGGGTGGGCCACCCTGCCTGCGTGCTGCTGCTGTGGCGGCAGCCCTGATGCTTTCAGAAGCACTCAGGACCACCAGATACGCTCCCCTCACTCTGTCTATCTGCCATGATCCTCAGGGACTCCTGTCTTCAGTCCACCTCTCACACTTTCCCTCCCTCCCTTGGACCCAGACTTTAACTTGGCCTCTCGGTTCACTAACCAACCTTCCCAGCTGTATGGCATGGATCCCCTTTTCCACACATCTCTACCTTCCCCGCCCCAATCCTGACCACACCTGATTCATTCACACGAGTCCCTGCAAGCCCACCCTCAACCCCCTGGCCAGGGCAGATACGCTACTGTTTCCCAGGATTCCATCACAGACCCCGCCCCACCCACCCACTTAGCAGGCTGAACTAACAACCATGCTGACCCGTCCCTTCACACCAGCCAAGGGCTTACCAGTTACTATCTACACTCACTCCATATATTGCACACTCACGCTGCCATCTGGACAGAAAGGGGATTTTTCAACTCCCGAGGGCCTTCAATCATTAACGCCCCACTTCTTCAGGCTGTCCTACTGCCCACACAAGCAGGACTGCCTTACTGCAGGGACATCAGAGACCCCACGGCTGCCAGAAACACCTTTGCAGATGAATTTCTGAAGAGGCAACCAGCCTCCCCCACAGCACCCCTACGGGTCAGTATCTTGCCCTTTCTGGCATAACTCTGGCCTTCTCCCCTTACGAACGCCAACAGTATCAAAACCTTCCCACAAAAGACAGATGGTTCCTAAAAGTTCCTCCGCCCCACTTCACAGGTCCACATCATTCCACGCTCTCATCCTTTCACAACAATTTTCACACAGGTTATAGACCCCTGACCAGACTCCTTGAGCCTCTTGAGTTCCCTCTTTTATCGCTGCTCAAGGCTCTGTCTGCAGTTCCCACAGCCCAAGTGGACTGGCCCCTTCTGGGTCATCTATAGCACCCCAACAGCTGTTTGTCCTCAAATCCCACCATCACCAGTGGATTCAGCACTCCAGAATAAAGCTGTGTCCTGCTGACAATTTGCATGACCATTCCTCCTCATGGCCATCTCCCTACACCCCTCAGGCTGACCAGAGTCCCAGAGAACACCTAAGTGCCCTGTCATTGTCTATCTTGTGGCTTCAGCTGTTTCATTCCATCAGTCTGTGCTGATCTGAGCTGGTTTCATCCTAGACTTCTGCTCTCAAATCCTTCTGTACCTGGACAGATCTCCTTCACGGGGCACACCATGGGATTTCTTCCCAAAGGACGTTGCTTTCTTTTTTTTTTGTTCCCTTGCTCTCTTCCTGTTTGATAAATAGGATGTTAAACATCCTCTGTCTTTGTTATGTGGGGTTTTTTGTTATGGGTTTTACTCTCAATTCTACTGGTATTCCAGCTCAGTTGTCTTTTACCTCAAGGATGAAATCATTTTTCTGAGTTCATATTAACCTTTACCCTAGCTAGGCCCTCCCCCTCCCCTTACCTACAACCTCTGGCCCAGTTAACTCCTCACTCCTGACCAGGTGGCTGCTCCCCCAGAGTTCTCCTGGCATTCCCAATTAACCGTTAACTCATTTCTTGTTGAGCCACTCCCATGCTGCCTGGCCAGAGATTGCTGGCTTTGTACTTTGGTGTCTACAGCAACCTATATGACCATTTCAGGTCCTTTAGTCCTGCATCTGGATCCTTACCAATGTCACATACCACCCCCAATACGAAATGAAGCACCCATTCTGACTCAACAAAACATCCATCGACATTTTTCCTATCATTGACAAAACAGAAAACCTCCAGGCTGGGTGTGTGGCCTGACTCCTCCAATACAATTTCACTAACACTTCTGCTTCAGAGAGCTCAACTAAGCCCATACGCAGCCCTATAACCAGGGATACTCCTCTGACTTTCCAAGCCCGTTTGTGTTCAGCGTGATTTGTCCCCTGGTATACCACTAGGACACCTACCTCCCCATTAGTGTAACTATATGCTACTACTACTGGTCTTGTGCAATGGTGCCAGCTGGCAGCTTACCTGGGATGCCCTATTCACTTAACTTGTCCACTTTTCCAGTCCTTTCAAAACTGTGACTACATCACTGCTCAACAGACAGAGTGCTGCAAGGAACATCACCTCTCCAAGCTTCTCCTGGCTTTCCGAGTCATCTATAGCACTCTGACAGCTATGGCCCGCCCTTTCTCCTGTGGACTTCTTGTCATCAACCTCCCATTGGCTCACACTGTCTCCTCTTGCCTACCTTGACCATTCTGCACAATGGCTCCTAATAGATACCAAAAGATTCTTCCTATAAAACAGAATAGGCACCAGTCAAATCCCATGTCAGGGACCCCTCCAGCCCTTTGACAAGTGCTGCCCTATAAGGTACTCTGGGTGTCTAAGACAGAATTTTAAAAATTGCATACTTCTTTAACATTCACAACCAATTCTGTTTACACAGAGGTGTTTTCTTCCTCTGTGGGCCCTCCAACTACTTGTGCCTCCCCTCTAATTGAGCAACATACTTCATTCCCAAAATGGGCACTTCTCTGAGAAACCAAAATCTGCCCATCACTGTCACCATTAAAACCCAGGTCCAATGCTGTAGAGTCATACATTTAACATCGTTGCTTATCTGTTTGGGTATCACTACCGCTACAGGGACAGACGTAACAGGTCTAACTACCTCCCTAACCTCCTGCTGTTCCGTCTCTCAAGAACTCTCTAATAGCCTCAGACAAAGAGCTGGCTCCATTCTCACCTTACAGACCAGACTGATTCCCTGGTAGCTGTGATGTGACCCTTCAGAACTGTGGTTTAGATCTCCAGGCAGTAGGAAAGGTGGGCTGTGTCTTCCTTGGGGAAGAATATTGCTTTTACACTAACCAGTCAAGCATAGCACAGGATGCAGCCAAAAGATTGGAAAGTCTACACTTGTCTGACTCCTGGCATGATGTTGGTGGCTGGGTCTTGTGGCTTCTCCACAAACTGTACCTCTTATCTGTATTGTCCCCTTCCTTCCTTTTGGGCCATGTCGCCTCTGATTTTGCTCTGTTTTTACAGAATTGTCTACAGGTGATCACTCCATACGACCCTGTTCCCCAAACTTTTTGTCCAGTTAGGCCACCTACACCACCCCAGTTGTCACACCAGAGAAACTCCACCTACTATCCCTCCCCTCTCTGCATATAACAACAAAAAGGTGGGAATGTCAGCCCTGACCTTTATGCCGCTCTCCACAAACCACAGAAATACATGTTGCCCTCAGCAAACAAGAATTGATCACCATGAAGAAATCTGGGACTGTACCTGCAGGCTTCCTGACTCTGGAAAACCCAGCTGCATATGCACACTTGTGCTGATCGTCCTTGCAGCTTTGACCTCAAACATTCCATCCAGATTCCTGGGGACTATGGTCCCCAACTCGAAACCCTACATAGACTTAGACTCCTCCCCAGAAATCCACTGATACCGCTCTGATTTCAGCCTGCCTGTACACACAGGAAATTAAATCTAGGCTTTCCCACAGGCCAGGTCTCCAGGTGTTTTCTCATGCGCTGTTAATTAATGAATGTGACCACAGGACACGCAGATAAAAAGCGAGGTAAGGATAACCTGAAGAACAGCAGCACAGTTTGGTATGTACCACAAAAAAAAAGGATCTGATGAGATTTGTAATAGTGCTGCTGATTTAAAGGGAAATCTCGGAGGAAACAGTCTGAAGCTAAAAGGACAGGTGAGCAGGAGAAAGGGGTAAAGAGGTTCAGGCTGTTGTCAAGTGACCAAGCAGAGGGGACGGCAGGTAGCAGGCCTGGACCTCAGAAACAGAGTGGGTGCTGGAATCAGGCGTGGGGAGCAGGTAGGAAGGGCTCAGCCACCAAGGCCTTCACACCAGAGTCAGGGTTTGAGACGTGTACCAAGGGCAACAGGGAAGTCTTTCTCAGGGTGCTTAAGAATGTTGAGCTGGCATTTGTTTGTAAAGACCAGTTGGCTTGCTCCATGAGGAAAAATCCCCGTTCCTCCACTTGGGATCCCTAAGGGGCCTCCCTTTCTCCCCTTGAATTCTGGCCTTCGCTACTTAGTGAACGCTCATCACGCTCATCTTGGGCACTGCTATCCCTGCCCTGCTTCATGGCCACTGTCACTCGGTGCGCTGCCTTCCTTTACGCTTACTGACTCGCCTTACCCCGGCTGCCTCTTGGCCGGTGGGTGGGCAGGAGAGCGTTCTCACCTACATGTGCCCGCAGCACGGAGCAGCGGGCGCACAGTAGAAGGGCTCGGCCCACCTGGCAGGCGGAAGGGAGCTGAAGCTCGCACCGGCTTTCTGCCTTCTCCCCAGCAGCACCCCGCCACGGCAGCCTCCAGCGGCCGGGCTGGCGACCTCGGCACCCACCGGTTCCACTCTAGGTCCGGCTGGGGCCACAGAAAGCCAAGCTCTGGCCGGAAGCTGCACGGGAGACCCGCCGCCCAGAAGGGCGCGTCCGGCCGCCCGAGGCCCCGCGCCTCGCCCCGGCCCACGCGCCCCGGCCGCGTGCGAAGCGGAAGCGCTCGCCGCAGTGTCGCCGCCGCCCGTGCTGCCGAGGGCCCAGTCAGAACGCCCATCGCCTTCCGAGCGGGCCAGGGCCGGGCAGGGGCGCCGGCCGCGCTCCGCCGCCCCGGCCGACGCTCCGGACGTCCGCGAGCGCCGCGACCCGGACCCGGACCCGGCCTCCCCCCGAGCCGCCGGCTCCTCCAGGCCGCGTCCCGCCCTCTGCGTCCCCGTCAGGGGTCGCCCGCTCGGGTCATGACCCGGAGTGACCCGCGGCCGTCAGCTTGGAGGGGCGGGGCGCCGCGGAGGCCCCGCCCATCGCCAGACGCGGTACTGTCGGCGCGCGGTGATTGGTGGGCGCGGCCGCGGATGAATGGGGTGACCGCGGAGGGGCGGGGCTGCGGCTAACGGTCCCGCGCGGCGGCGGGCGGGGGCGACGGGACGCGCGCGGCCGTGGGTGGTGTGCAGGGCGGTGCCCGCCTGTCTCGGTCCTCCCTGGGCGCGGGCGTCGGGATCTCGAGGCCCGCCGGCGCCGCACCGGGCTGGGTCCGGGCGCGGATCCTGTGGGCCGGAGGGGTCATCCCGAGGAACAGCGAGCGTGGGAGCGGGCGGCTCCTCACCACCTCCCCGCCGTGCCCTTCGTGTCCTTTCCGGTGTGCTGGAGGCGAGTCTCGCCCCGAGGGCCGTTCATCCCAGCCCGGGCTGCAAGCTTCGCGCGCCGGCCCGGTGCAGGAGCCAGCGGCACCTCCGGGAGGGCCCGTCCTGGGCGAGGCTGCTTCAGTGGAGCTTTAATGTTTAGCTTCACCCCAACTTTCCAGGTGTTCAGGGTCAACTTTCTGTTTAGTTGGCCGAGCTAACTGGATGTGCTGGGGAGTGAAGGAGAGCCAAGTGCGCCTCTTCTCCCGACGGCGTGAGTGTCAGGCCGTCCCCGGGACCCACCAGGGCTGCGTCCACCCACCGCGCGGGGAGCCCGCGAAGGCCAGCCCAGCCCGGCAAGGCAGAGTTTTAACTGCGATATTGACATAGTTACCAAAAGTTAGATAGAACTTGGGTGTTCCAATAGGTAAACTTTATTTCAATTCTTCTGTGTCTTACTCCGTTTTAAAAGGTAAAACTATCCATGTTACCTACTCCTATATAAATCATCCCAAAATTTAGTATCTTAAACCATTTTTAACCTCGGGGTTTCTGCACATGAGAGATACAGGGCGTTATTGGCCTAGCTGGGTTCTCGGATTCTGTTTCCTCATAAACCACTATCTAGGTTTCCCCAGGCGCCAGGGCCTTCCTGGGAGAGGTTCGCTTCCAACTCACTCGTGTGGTCCTGGAAGGCGTCGGTTCCTCTCCGGGCGCGGATGACCTCAGTCCTTAGGTGTCCTGGGGGACCAACCTTTGGTTCCTCGCGCTGTGGCTCCAGTGTGACACTTTGCTTGCGCAAACTCTGCAAGCTAAGAAGGTACTGGAAGAGCGCCAACCGTTAGATGATGCCTTCATTTCTAACCTGAGTATGAAGTGAAATTCCATTTTTCAACTGTGTTCTGTTAGAAGCAAGTTACCAGGTTCAACAGATGCTGTCTACCATGCTGTCAAAGCACGATAAAGGGACAATAGGAATTTGAGGCTCCAAGAATCCTTTTACCTAACTTGAAACAGTCTGTATGCTGTGTGCTATCTTTGTCACAAAGAAAATAGAATTAGTCTAAGAGTCTAGTTCTATGAACATTTTAGTTTCAGGCGACTAAGTTGCATGACACATTTTCTGTCCTAGAGGAAGAGATATCTAAGTAGACAGCTGCTGTCTTGGTATTGCGAGTGATAAAAAGCCTGCACAGAGTGCTCTGGTCATGAGAAGAGGACAAAGAAACATTTTGTTCTAGGTCATGGTTTAGGGAAGTCTGCAGGGTAGGGAAAAGATGAAGCGAAAAATGAAAAGATTTATTGGGATTAAGACTAAGTAGAAGTTAATCTTAAACATTAACAAAAGTAATCACATTTTTGTATTCTGAATTTGTAGGCTTTTAAGTGTCTAAAATTGCCCCAATCTGATGCTCATACTGCATCTCTGACAAGTTTTAAGTTGCGTAAGAGAGTTCATGCCGTTGATATACCTCTGAGAAAGGACAGCATGGCATTTAACCATGCGGAGCAGAAGACAGTGCTGCAATCCCTTTTACCCAGAAGGATGTTAGCTGAGTGAACCCAACAGAAGGGAATATATAAAACAGGAAAAAAGCATTTCTCAATTAAATGCCAGGCAGTGGTTTTAAAACACATTGCCATGCATCAGCATTGGAAACTTTAGAATTTCACTTGTGGTCTTTTTTGTAGTTTTTTTTTTTTTTAAAGGTCTCATTGTGTAGTTCAGGCTGGCCTTGAACTCTCTGTGTAGCCCAGGATGGCCTTGGACCCAGCACAGTACTGCCTCAGCCTCCTGAGTGCTGGGATTACAGGCGTGTGCCACCATGCCCAGATCACTTATGTTGTAAAATGACACAGTTGCTGTGTAAGAAGGGAACTATAGGTTTTTGACATGTAAGAGAGCATGTCTCACATTGCAGGTATGTAAAGACAAGGCCTTCAATGTCACATTATACTGGTCTCTAAAAAGCATGTGACCTAGAGTGACTAAATTATAATTTTTAGAAAACCCAATTCTAGATGTTAGAGCAAAGATTCTGTACTGTATCACCAGCCCTAAAACCTTAAAAAAAACTTTCAGTACATGCCACTTGACCAAAATATATTCTCTAGCAACAGAAACCATATCAATACTTTTTGCCAGCTATTCAGTTAGATTTTGGGTAACAGTTTAGTTTTCTTCTGCTTTTGTCTTATGTTATGAAATGTTTAGCTCTTTTATGATATAGAATGAAATAAATCATTATGAAATTTATTTTTTGATAACCAGCCAAGTAATATCACAATGAGAATCTGTCCTCATTAAAAATCTTACTAGGTCATCTTAGTATTTCAAATGGTTGAAACCTAAGCTAATTCAGATTTTTATTTTGTACTGACTGGTTTTATACCCTGGGTAAGCTAAAATTTTGGGGCTCAATTTTCTCATCATTATGATGTTGAAAGAATAAAACAAGAGTGTTAGGCCTTAGAGATTGATAAGTAATAAAAAGAAAAGAATTGGTACCAAACTGGTTCTTGTCTGAAATAAATATAGCTTTTTCTATTTGAAAAGTGCTTGATCTTCAAAATAACAACATTTATAGAAAGAGTACAGTATTAAAATTAATACTAATTTAAGATTTGATGCTATTTCATTTTCATCGTAACTGTAGTTATGGCCTTTTTTTTGAAACAGGTCTCACTCACCATGTTGTTCAAGCTGGTCTTGAACTCATTGTAGTCCAGACTGCTATTAACCTTGCACCTCCAGAGTGTTAGGATTACGGACCTGTCTGGCTTGTCAGTCTGTCTTTAAAGCACTTTTACAATGTTGGATATGAGCAGTGGCATGGTGCCATGTGCCTAGTGTTCCCGCTATTCTCGAGAGGCCGAGGTGAGGGACTTGCTCAGGCCCAGCAGTTCTAGACCAGCCTTGGCAACATAGCAAGAGCTTGTGTTGCGTTTTGTTCTCATTTCTGAGACAGGATCTCACTTTGTAGTTCAGGCTGACCTTGAACTCACTATGGAGCCCAGGCTGGCCTGGATCTTATGGTAATCTTCTTGACTCAACCTCCCAAGTGCTGGTATCACAGGCGTCTGCCACCACGCCTGGTCTAGCAAGAGTTTGTACAATGAAGTTTTAAAATGTTAAATAGTCTTTTTGAAGCACGTTGATTTTTCAGATTTTAACGTCTCTGAAAGAAGTAAAAGTTTGTGATTTTTCCTGTAGTGGAGAACAGAAAAAATAATATGCATTGAGAATGCCTTTACAATTATTGTAGTTGATATTTTCTTTCTCTTTGACTTAATATTTTTTGTCAAGTGGTACCTGGTTAAAGCATATTTCACTGATTTGCATTTCGGTTTTCCTTCACTCATTTGTTCATTCATCCATTCAATAAATATTTAGCTTCTCCCAGGTGCCAGGCAGTGTTCAGAGTGCTGGAGATACAGTAGGGAACAATGTGTGTGCTCAGTAAGCTTAATGGAGAAAGGAACAGCCACAAGTGTTAAAAGGAATCATGGTATATCAGATGGCAATAAATGCTGAGAAGAAAAAACTACCGAGTAAAGGGGTTCAGATTGTCGGAGGCAAAAGTGGAGGTGTTGCAAACTTAGTGGCCTGATCCCTGCAAAGATAGCATTTGCGAATAGATCAGCATGAACCAAGCAGTGAGCCTTGGAGGTAGCAGGTCAGCACTTCACAGTGTGGAGGCAGCTGTGTGTATAGAGGCCTGGGTACAGTCTAATGGTTGGCAAATGGCTTCAGAAGGTCAGAGAAATGGCATGTGCCAAACCACAAGGGACTTGATAGGCCACACCCAAGACTTGGACTCTTACTCTCCAGTGAAGTTGAACACATGAGGAGCAGACATGTGGCACAGAGTGGCTTTGATTCTGAAAGGCTCAGTCTGGCAGCGAGATTGAGAATAGGTGCAGGAGGCAAAGGCAGAGCAGAGGTCCAGACAGGAGCCCTTGGTCTGCCTATGGCTTGTCCTCCCAGAAGCTCCTGTTGAAATGTGATTGCCGGGGTGCTGGGGTTGAGGGGCAGGCCCTGTCGGAGGACGTGAGCTCATTACAGGAGACCAATCCCTTAGTCACAAGAATGAATAGGTTGCTATAAATCGAACCCAACCAGGTCTCCCTTGTCTCTCTTCCAAATGTGCCCACTTGCCCTTCCGCCATGTATGACACAGCACAAGACTTCCACCAGGTACCTGATCCTCTTGCTTCCAGAACTACTGTAAGGGTCGAGACACCCACCACGTGTAGGAAGAAGCCAACAGACACCTTCTCATGCAATTGGCAAGGGGTCTTCATTGTCCAAGCATGCGTGGGGCTCACTGAACACGCAGGAACAGAGAGCCACGAGGTGTGCCGGAGCAGGGCTTTTAAACTACCGAACAAAGGGAGGAGGGGTCTTTGCAAGCGTGGTCACAGAAGCAGATGGCATTGGTTAGTTTAAATGGCTTTCTACATTCATTGGAGGGGGCGACTATAGGGTGGTCTAGAGTTGGGTGGCGGAGGGTGCTTCCTAATATGGGCAGCAGATGCCCAGGGGAGGTACACTCCATAAATTCCTTAAACATGAGAGGGGGCTGTTTCTACCTCACAACCCAGGTTTTCTAGTCAGCTTTATCCTAGTCTGAATTTAATCTAGGCAGCTTTAACTATAATGGCTCAATTCCCAGAATATTGGGAGATGAGCAGCATAGACCATGTACTTTTTAACTAGAGAAAATTCCTCTTACACTATGAGCTATTCTAAATCACCCATGCTCACGAATTCTGTTACAACCACAGAAAATGGACTAGATAGATAGGCTACGAGACTGTCAAAAACTTATGGGCAGTAGCTGATCGTGAGCCCAACTAATTGCGGTGGAGATTGGTGAGAAGTAGACAGATTCGTGACTTAATCTGATGGTTGAGCAGTAACGTCTGCTGATATATTTGATATAGAAGGTGGAAAAAAAGGAACCAAACGTAATTGTAGGTGTTTGACCCAAGAAACTGGATCCCTAGAGTTGTCATTTACTTATCTGGGGAAGATTAGAGAAGGATCAGTTCTGGGACAAATCAGTTCGTTTTTGGCTACGCTGAGTTTGAGATGCATTTTAGATCCAAGAAGTCACTGATGGTTAAATATCTAAGTCTGAAATTCAGGGGAAAGGTGTGAGTGGCAGAAACATATTTGGGATCTGAAGGCGTGAAAGCAGCTGATAGCACCGAGGACAGCCTCAGAGGACCTTTTAGGGCCTGGGTTCCAAACCGCAACCCAAAACGCACTTATTTGTGGGAGACAACTCTAGTGACTGCCTTGAATGTAAAACAATCACTGAGACTTTGATTATTTGGAGACTTGTTTCCTTACACTGATATATAGAGAGCTGGCTAGGGTATTATTTTCTCTTTAACTGGCTCTAAGCATTGTAAATAGGGTTTGGTATGTAAATTCTAAAGCCCACAGACAGGTCTGTGTCCTCACATAGTTCTCCATACCCAGATTATGAGCACAGTGGGATGTTTAGAACCAGCCAGCTCCGAAAATGTCAACTGGGTGTGAGCCTGAAGGTAAAGAGGCTGTGACTCCCCAGGGCACAAGAGTTTGCATATCAAAAACTAAAGCAACAGCCTCGCAAAACAATTGAGTTACTACCTTAATGATCCTTCTGCATATCTTTATCTCTGCAATTTACAGAGGTGCCCTTCTCCCACCTGGCCCCCCAGCTCAAGTTACATAATCCCGCCCCCCTCCTCACTGTCATCATCCCTCAGCCACCCCCTTCTTCACAAGATAATAAATTCTGGGAGAGGCCTGGGATCAAGGCCGTTGTCTGTACATCCTCACGGAGATTGGATTTAGGACCCCTTGGCTGCCCTTCACTTGGAATATGTCTTGATGATTTTACTCTTGCCGTGGGTTGCATTGGTGGGGGTAGATTGGAATTAACTTGCTAGGATTTATTGCAAAGTGCCAACACTACAATTAAACCTGGATATTGAGGTTTTAGTTTAGAAAAAATAACTCATACATTAACATATTTTGTCTTAAAACACAGTAACACACATGCCATAGGTTCTCCACCTCTGCCCTAGAAGCAAACATAGAGAAGACTGCAGATACAGACCCTTGCACTGCCCAGGCCCTTTTAAGTGCAGCTGAAGAGCAGAAAAGAAAGCAGAGGCAGTGGTGGCAAACCTGTGCCATGCCTGCCACCAGCAGCTGTTATCATTGAGAGCTCTAAAAGGTTTGCCATCACTGAGCTAAAGAATCCAGAAGTAACACAGGTTGTTCCTTCAATTGGCAGGTATTCATGAGTATGTCCATATGCCAGAATTGTGCTAGCCATCAACAAACAAACATGGCAGACCAGGCAGGTACCTCCAAGTAGTTCACATTCAATGGGACCAGAGCACAGGGACAGAGAGAAACTCCTGGGCACATTGCTGAGCAGAATGGAGGAGAGGAATAGCACGGCAACAATGGAAGTATAAGCAAGGTCTGAAGAGCAAATGGAACTCTCTAATCTCTGCCTGCGTCCAGAAAACATAAAGTCAGATGATGGAAATTCCAGGAAGCAAGATAAAAGAAAACCAAATTAGAAGAGAAGAAAGAAGGATTAGAGGGAAGCCAGCCTGCAAGGGAAGGAAGGAGGGAGAGCAGACAACACGAAGATGTGAACCAAGTATAAGACAGTATACTTGGCCTATATTTTAGTCAACTTTGAAATGTTCAGAGACAAACACAGGCTCTATCTTATCTTAAACAAGTTTTCATTGTGTTATGCAAATACCTCCTGATGAAACAACAGTTTCACTAATTGTATTCTAATACTTTCAATTGTATTTTCAAATTCAACTGCAGCTGCTGAGACAATAAGACAGATTGCCCAGTATGTTTAACTCTTTCTTTAGCAAAGTAATTTTCAAGCAACCTTTTAATATACTTGGAAGTGTGTGCTGGAAGAAATTTGAGCCTACTAATGTAAGTAAACTGAGAAAGAGAAAACTATGATCAAAATTTAAAATAAGTATAGAGAAGAAGAACCCATGCAATGAAGATAATTCAACAATGGCTTCTTGGGGAGTGACCAGGTGAAAACTATGATGTGACACCAAAATAGGGAGTAGTTACATCATTGTCACCAGGCTTTGGGGTGCTGGAATACCCTCTTAGAGGTGCTTTCTAGGTTCTTTTTGTCCTGAACAATGATCAAATAAATGATAGCATTTATTAAAGGCGGAGAAAACAGGCTCTGCAGAGTGTGTGTGGCCCACATAAGAAAAAAAAAGGTTATTGTACAGAGACAGATCAGCAAATGCTGCAGTGACTGGTCCACCCCAGCATCAAAAACCTACTGGCATTCTCAGGGAAAGGCTATGGCAGGGCTTTGAGAACTGTTCTGGATTAATGGATCATACGTATTTCTCCATCTGGTTTTCCATCTGGTTTTAGACTCACCACAGCCATGTTAGTTCACGTGTTAGAGGGGGTAAGTTTAGCTGTTGGGGTAAGAGAAGCTTCCCTGAAATTACATTGTACAGAAAAGAAGGAGCACAGGACCCAACTAACTTGCATTTGAGGGAGAGACTTAATAGTCCTGGGGTGACCGAAGGAGGGCTGGAACCCTGGAGTGGACTCCTGGTGGTGAGGAGGAGGAGGAGAGTGCTTCTTCATTCAACACATAGTTACTGAAGTCTTGTTATATACTAGGCACTGGACTAAGATCTACAGATAAATAACAAGCAAAATCTAACATGTTTCCCCTCCCAATGGAGCTTCCAGCCTAAGGCAGTGGTGTATGCACCCAGGAACTGAGAAAGTACACACAGGAAATACACAGAGGGCCCAGGGCTCCTCATTAAAGGGCACATGAAAGGCATAAACAAAGGGGATAAGCGGAAAACTTCATTTTTATTTTTTGTCTTTTTGTGACAGATTCTTGCTATGCAGTGCAGGCTGGCCTTGAGCTCACTTTGTAGCCCAGGCCAGTCTCGAACTCGCAAGGATCCTCCTGCCTCAGCCTCCCGAGTGCTGGGATTACAGGTGTGTGCTCCCCACCTGGCTCTTTATTTTTATTCTAAAATAAGAAAATCACTTAACGTGTAAGGTATACTTTGACAGGTACGTGTATAATAAAACATAAACATAACATTTGGTAGTATGAGCGTAAAATTGTTCATTGGTGAGGACAATAAAAACAATTGTGTCTGGTGTAAAACTTGAGATTTTTGGAATCATGTTACCTATTAAACCTTTAAAATCAGAAAGATAGCTGGTCGTGGCGGCCACACCTGCGATCCCTGCATCTGGGAGGCTGATGCAGGAGGCCAGACTAAACTACATAGTTCAGGCCAACCTGGGCTACATAGCGAGTCCAAGGTCAGCCTGAACTACATGGCAAAAGCCTGTCTCAAAAAGCCAAAAGTAAATAAATAAATAAATAAAATCCAGAAATACAGACTTTAGAATGACAAGGAACTGAACCAGCTCTGGCCTTGAATATTGGCAAGAGAGCAAAAACTGTAGAAACCATACCAAGATCTTCTACACCACCGATACATGCTTTTCAGCTGGCCCTTGAAAGAAACTTCTGTGTCTCCCTTTTCATGACACCATTTCCCATAGGGTGTCCCTTTACAGGTGGAGGGAGGGTCCTTGACATTTTCTCCGTTGATTTTATTTCTAACGCTTGGCACCCTACAGCTGACAAGCTGTAGTTCAGTGTTACGCAGATGAACTATTAACAGTCTCAATTATTTGTGTATGTTTAAGTTACCTAATTTGCATGTAGTTTGTGTACTCGTATTCCTTGTACCATGGCCCAGTACCGGGACAAGCTAGCAGGTGATAAGCATTACCCGACAAATATGTAAGACACTGTTATTTGCCTGTATTACAGGGTTGATTGCACTGGGTTGTTGGAAGCAGAGTAGCAGAAAGAGCACACAGAAAAGTAGGGTATCTCTAGGGCTGGGAAAGGTGGAGACTAGGATGCCCTGATGGTGAAGGCCTGAAACCACCCCAAGTTCTCGCGTCTGCGCCCCACCCCGCCCACCGCGAGGGGCCACGGTCCTCTTGCAAGCCCTGGGGGTGATTTTCTAGACTGGACACGGGCTCCCTAGGAGAAACGCGTAGGCAGCCCAGCAAGAGCTAGCAGGCCCCCGCGGGGGGCGCCGTGGACGCCTAGCCCGCCCCACGCAAGCCCGGGAAGCGCGCCTCTCCCAGGCGCGGAGCGCAGCGCGGCTCACGGCATGGGGTGGGGCCGCCGGGTGGGTCCCGGCATCCAGCAGCCGCACTCCGGGCACTGGGGCTTCACTGCAACCATTGCGCAGACTCTGCGTTCCACGCAGGCTTATTGGGAAGAAAGAGGGCAAAATTGCCCGGAGGCACGTGAACGCGTAGGGACCAACCGGGCCCCCGCGCCCCGCCGCATCCCAGTCCCGAATTTACGATCACGAAACTTCGACCGCCCGCGGATTGGCTGCCGGGCCGCGTGACGTCATAGCGCTTGATCCCTGCTCGCGGCCGGGATTGGCTGGCCGCGCCACTGTGACGTCACGGTCAGCCCACGCTCCGGCCGTGGACAGCGGCGCCTTCCTCTTCCCCGCGGCCGGCGCTGCGCTCGCCTCCCATCCTGCTCGCTCCCGCTGGCCGCGGGAGTCCCGCCGCCGCCGCCACCGCCGCGCTGCGCTCGGAGCCGCCGCTACCTCGGAGGAGGTGAGCCGTCCGTCCGCCGGGGCTGTGGGGCCGCGGCCGTGGGTCCGAGCCGGCCGCTCTGCCCTGCCGTGCCGTGCGCGCACCTGCCCGCGGGTGGCCGTGCGCCGCCGGGTCGCGGGCCCGAGCGAGGGTGGGTCGCGGCAGGCGGAGGAGCGCGCGGGGACGCAGCCGGTCGCGGGCTGCTCGAGCTGCGAGTCGGGCCGCGCCCGCGCCCCTGGCTGGCCGGCTCCGACCCGACGGCGGGGGTGCGGGGCGCGGGCTGGGCGCCTGGGGAGCTGGCGGCGGACCCGAGGGACGCCTGCGCCGGGAGCCCACCCAGCCTCTCCGCGGCCCGCCCTCGGCGGAGGAGCCGGCCGTGCCCGGCCCGGGCCGTGCTTTGCAGCTGCCTCGCGACCCTGCGTTCTGCTGCGCCCGGTGCGCGCTCCCTCCTCGCGGCTGGCTGGAGTTGGACTCTTTGGCTCCTTGCTCGCAGATTTGAAGAATGCGCTTGGCTGAGTTTTGCGAAGGGTAGGAAATTCCATTTGTGCGTGACTTAGTCTTGGTGGGTAATCGAGAGGTGCTGATGGCTGGTTTTTTGTTTTTTTTTTAATAGCGGGATCCGTGGCAGGAAGTGTTTTATGGGGCTGTACGGAAGAGCTAGCAGTGTTACTTGGTAGGTTTTGTAACTCATTTCCCTAATCATCTGGCAGATAACCTGTTGCTCTGCGCTTGTTTGGCTCGCACTTCTTGGCCAACAGAATTTGGGGCAAAATCTACAGATATGCATTAGGTACCTCTGCGTCAACACTTAGGTTGACCCACACCCCGTTTGCGGATGGGGGACAACTGGCTCACTTTTGTAGTTACCTCAGACACTGCTTGGGATTCTCCAGCAAAGCTCTACCCTCAAAAGACATGTATTGCTAGTTTTTCTTTTATATTCTCACTCACAATTATAAATTCTTACTGCCAAGAATTTTCTGCACTGTATGTCTTTGCATTTTCTTTTTCTGTTTCATTTTTAACTGAGGACAAAAGGTTAAACTATTGATGGTTACAGATGGATAATGTTACAGCACGTAGAGTAGAATCTTGCAGAAATGTAAAAGTCGAAAGCATATTAACATTTGTCAAATTTTTCCAGAAAAGTATTGCATGAACTTATTGCCCTGGCGCCCTCAACTCAATTTCCTTGTCCACACGTGGAAGTTCTGTGTTGCTGGTTTATTACATAGATTTCCACAGAGGATACAAGTCAAAGCACCCAGCATGAGGCCTGCAAAATGGCTTACTTTGTT
Organism: Hydrochoerus hydrochaeris; assembly: GCA_004027455.1. Lineage (NCBI taxonomy): Eukaryota > Metazoa > Chordata > Mammalia > Rodentia > Hydrochaeridae > Hydrochoerus > Hydrochoerus hydrochaeris. Next base: position 61,692 of record PVLA01004534.1, on the reverse strand, counting down.
TTATTTTATTATCCTGAGATCAACAGCACTTTTTGTTAGAGATCTTTTTGGATGTTTCATGTTGGCTGAGATCTCTTTCACTGCTTTCTTTTGGGCTCTTCATAATTACTGCTTGTTCTCTTGCTGTTGGGGATGAGTACTCATCCTGGGATGTCTTATTTACAAATTAATTATACAAACCAAGGCCAAACCTTTTACCTTCAGTTAAGGTAACCAAGAAAAGTAAAGGACAGTGTGAGTAAATCATTTTACTTCTTTCTTTCCAGGACACATACTTCTCCTTCCCTGTAAATCTTGTAAGTTTTTTGGATTCCTTTCCGTGACTTCCAACTCTTCTGTAGGCAATAAGATAATCCTTCCATTAGTTACCTGCAAGTTTTTCTTTGGCTAGATTGTATTTTGGGTATTAGTGATATAAGAATCTATTTACTAACTGGTTGCTTTCCACACAATCCTTGTAACATCCCTGAGAGAAGTGTTCTCTCTCTTTTTCTTTTGCTTTCCCGTTTCCCTTTCCTTTTTAATTGAGAACTGATGCCCAGCAGCTTCCAAATTCACGTAGTTCTGTCTCCTGCTACTTATGTCTTCCTTTGCCTGTCCTACTACTGCCAGGACTCTGTCCAGTTGACTGTGCCATTTATGTGACTATGTTACTCCTTAACTTAAAAATCTAACTTATGCTTATTAAAGCTCCATCTGAAACCATCCAAGACTGACAGTTCGTCAGCTTTCTGCTGTGCCCACAGTCTGTTCTCTTTTATTATGACTACACTTGCTACATTCTTTTTATTCATTTACTTACTGGTTTTGGAGTATTTACCGTGTGCATGGTGGGAGGGTAGTGAGTGAATGACACAACTCCTGATTCCAAAGGCTTCTTGGTTTAGTTGACACTTTAAGCCTGTCACACACTCAGTCTATACCTTAGAGCAGAAGGGAGTCTGAAGCTGATTTCTGGGCCACTTGCTAAGTACCACATGTTGGGGAAAGCTTTGTGACGAAGCTGTCCAGGTTAGATCAGAACCCACTGCTGTTGAGCTGATCAAGATTCTTTTGGTACAAGGAAGAAAACCTATTTCAGATCGGTGTAACCTCTTTGGTATCCTGAGAAGGACTGGAGGGCCAAACTGTTTGCTATTCACCACCGAAGTCCTCTTAGGTACTGGTTTTGTTTTTAGGCTGATTTTGCACACGCCTGCAGCTGTCACTAATGCAAGAGGACTTCACTTTTTCAGAGAACGTCCTTGGCCTTGGGTGATTGATTAAGGCCTTGTTTACTTGAAGCATTATCCTGGGACAATAGAAATCAGATAATGGGATGTCCCAGCAATGAAATTAAGTCCTACCTTGCTTAGCTGCCAGCCTCCTCTATGGAGGGCCTGGGTAGACAGCAGAAAGTCATCCACAGCATCTCCTCAGGGCCCCCAGAGTGTTGGCACCTCACAGGTGATTGGGTAAAACTAAATTGAATTGAATTGACATTTAGCCTTGAATTTCACAGAGGTTGGCAGGCAGTGATAGGAGGATTTGCATTATAAAGAGGGTGACTGGAGAGCAAAGAAGTGTGGAGCCTTGGACAGGAAGCAAGTAGCCAGTTGGTAGAAGGGGCAGAAGTAGAGAGGTTAGCAGGTGTAGCAGAGACTCAGCGGTGGTAGCTACCTTTAAAGGGGCAGTTTCCCGTATGTGTCAGAGCTGGTGTAAAGCATGTCATAGGGGTTTGTCTTAATAATTAATTGGCACTAGAGCCTTCCCACTTTCTCAGGTGAAGAAATGGAGGCTCAGAGGAGTCGATACTTAACCAGGCATGCACAGCATTTCAGCCCAGACCTCTTGACTCCCTTAGCCTGTTGTGCTGAGGTGTTTGGTAACAGACTGTCACTGTGCTTTTGAACTAGAAGGAGCACTTCATGAATGTGTGGATGGCTCGATGAGGACAGAAGCGAGGAATGTGGAGAGGATTGAGAGGCTGCCAGAGGGGCCAGGGAGGTGTTAGCCTGTCCAGTCTCCATGCCATGGCAGGAGCCGGAGAGAACTAACTGCAGGAGACTGTGTTCATGGCGAGCAGTTGGATTCAAGAGCCAGCACGGGGAAGGCAGCCTAAGGCAGGGTGGCGGGCGATCCCGTCTGGAGTCCAGGTTTCTCCTCTGCAGCAGCTTCGGTCTTGGCCCCTCTATCAGTGACTCACTGCAGGTAGGTGTTGCTGTTGTATGTCACCCACTCTTTAACCGTTTTCACAATCTAACACACGATGCCGCTTATAATCAGTGATCTCAGTTTACTATACTTTTCTGTATTTTAGTACTCCTGACATTAAGGTGCTTCTCCACCGTCAGCGAAGAACGGCTGGTGAGGAGAGGAAAGTGCTAGTCCTGTCAGAGCTCACATAGCCAATGACTGGCAGAGCCAGAAGTAAGAACCAAAGTGTTGGACCCCTTCCACCAGCTCGGTTCCCTCATGGAGCATAGCTGATACTAAAATGCACACAGAGTCATGCTCTAGGGGTGTAGCGAGGTGCACGCTGGTCTGCTTGTGAAGACCGAAGAGGTTGGAAGAGGCTACCACAGTGGCTGGACGAGGGAGCCCTGCACTTACACAGAAACTTGTTGACTTCTGTCTTGTCCTAACTTGCCCTTGTCATGAGAAAATCAGCTCTGGACATTGGTCTCTCTCTCTCTCTCTCTCTCTCTCTCTCTCCCTCCCTCCCTCCCTCCCTCCCTCCCTCCCTCCCTCTTTCTCCCTCTCTCTCCCTCCCTCCCTCCCTCCCTGTCTCTTTATCTTTTTAAGTTGTGTCCAGGTCCTTTTCTTGGAACTGTACCCTGAACCCCACCTTTTACATTTTTTAAAATTAGATTTTGTTGGGACATGGTAGATATGCATATAGCGCTCTCATCCGTCATGGAGAATTTGTACTTGTATGTGATATAACTTGTTTTTCCTCCATCCCTCTATCCTCCCTTCAACCCCTCCTCTATCCATTTTTTTTAAAGCTGAATAATTTTTTTATTTCTTTTAAAGAGAATAAAACCAAGGAAAAATAAAACAATAAAACCAGTGAAAATAAACCAGCATAAGTGATACAAGACTTCAAAACCTTACAAAATCAACAATAATTACCATAATGCCTTTTGTTGTCTTCAAAATAGCTGCAGATACCTTCGGACATAGTAAAAATCAAACAGAACAGAGTAGAATAGAAACAATAAAAACAAAACAGTGGAGGCGGTAGAGGACTTCCAGACAAGCCAGGAGTAGACCCAAAATGGCTGCCATAGCAAGTCCTGCTGGGTTTTAGACAGCTGCTCCTGCCATCAGCCTTAACATAGTGAGAAAGGAATGAAACCCACCCCAAGAAAACAGTGACAGTGATACGGTTTCCTGGGGGGCTCACCTCCTGGCGAGGCCTGGTGTCCCCACCTCTTCAGTGGCCCCCACACAGTGGGCGGTGGGCGTTTCCAGGGGGCTCACCTCCTGGCGAGGCCTGAGTCCCCCCACAGTCTGTGAATGGCCCCCATTTTTTAATGAAGGGATAAATTTCTTATTTTCTTCTTTGCTGGGTAACAGCCTCCCCCTTTTTTGGGGCCAGAGACAAAATGAAAGTTGAGATCATTTAGGTCATAGGAAGGTCAGTGTCTGAATCAGTGATGGAGCCTGAAGTAGAAGCAAGCTGCTGCTGGTCTTGTCTTCTAAGAAGTTAAAATATAACTGCTGGAGGTGTTCTGATCTAGCAAAGCAAACTGTTCTGGAAACTTGACTCTGCGCTTCTGTAATAGGACCTCCCACTTGTGAATCCCTAAATGTTACCATTGGGTGACTGCATGCTTCCTGCAAGGGGTCATTCTTAGCTCACTGTGTGGTGCCTGGGCTTTCAGTATTCACGCTGAGGGGTCTTAGAAGGCCTCCCTCCTCCTTCCTCTCTCCTCCCTCTCCCTCCTCCCTCCTTCCTCCTCTCTCTCCCTCCTCCTTCCTCTCTCGTCCCTCTCCCTCCTCCCCCCGCCCTCCTCTTCCCACCTCGCTCCTCCCTCTCCTTCCTCCTTCCCTGCCATTCCTTCTGAAGCACAGCTGCAATTGCAGCTGCATCCAAGCCAGGTCACTAGTATTTTAACTTAGACTCCTTGTGTTTCTGTCTGATGTCATTACTGTGTAGAGTTTAGGGAAAAGTTTAAGGTTTTTAGGGCCCTGCATTTTTCATTGGGAGACTAACCACTTTGTTGACACATCCTCTCAGTTTTAGTTATGGGTCTTGGCTTGTGCTAGACTGGCAGCTCTGCTAGTTCATGCTGGCTGTAGATTCCATCTCTGTTGGTTCCACCTTTGCCCCTTTCTTCTTCCTATGTCAGTAGTTTCATCCTGTCAGAGCTAATCTCTTTAAGTCCATTCTAAACAGACCAAATTAAACTCACGCTGGAGAGTTGCCCCCTCAGGTATATATTTTATTTGAGTTTCTGAACCCCAGAGTACTGTTCCCCTCTTGTCTTCGCATGGCAAATGCTACAACAGAGTGATTATTATGAATTTCTTCTTCCCCAGAGAATAGTTCTCATGACACCAAATTCAGTAATTACTCGTTTGCTTCCCTGGAGTTTGGCCAGGTGGTAGCTGTCCCTAGTGTAATGTTCAGGGTGCCTTGCCTTCAGTTTTTGGCAGTGGAAAGCAATTACTGTAATATTTACAGAAGTTGTTGACACCTTCATGGACTGTATTTGCTAGTTAAAGTGCATACTTCTGTGGAAAGTCGAATGTGCTTCTGACAGAACCTCTGAATCTTTACTTGTTATGGACCTGAGTTTTGTTTGAAGGCGCCCTGCGGTGCTTGTAAGTACGGGGGCTGAGGGAGCAGGCAGGTTGCCTCCCATTCACAGTTGCATGGGGTGTCTCGGTCACTGGGGAGTGGCAGGTCAGTCGCTATGATGGTAGCTGCACCTGCTTCAGTACTGCGTGGGACAGGTAGGTGGGGTGCTGACTCGCTTGGTTAACAGGGTAAAAGAGTCCTCATATCCAAGATGGTAACTGAAGCAAGAGATCAAAACAGCTAGTCCACACAGCCCTTCCTGAGAGCTGTGCCGCGCATGGGCTCTGTATTCGGAAGTGCTTGACGTAGACCAGCTCGTTTGAACTCACAAAAACCCGCCAGGTGGCAATGCCAGCTTTACAGAGAGGAGGCTTACTGGGCAGTGATTTGTTCCATAGGTGGCAGGCAGCAGAGCTGGCATTGAAACCCAGGAAGGCAGCTGCGGTCTGCTCCCCGCCGCCTCGTGGGGCTGTACCTGTCCGTCCTGAACTATCATCTGCATGTGTAGCTTTGACTGCCGACGCCAGAGGAAACAGAGTTGACTTTCTTATCATTACATTCTGGGGAGTCACAGGGCTTTTGGTGACAGTGTACAAAGGTTTAAACAACATCAAAAATGCTGATAGGGAGAAATATTTATGATTAGTCCTTGAAAGGGTGACCTTTTGTCTCTTGCCTTGTCTTTTTTTAGCTAGTCTTAGAGTTGGATCTTTTTCGGGAAGTCCAAAGGCGCAGAGCTGGCGATGTACCACGACCTCAGCTGTAGAGTTCCTGGCCAACGTGCACAAGGCCCTGGGTTTGACCCTTAGCACCCTGGGAAGGGAAAAGAAAGTAGAAATGCAGCACTCCGTTGGCTTGGGAAATCAGTGCTCAAAAGCCTCGTCTGACTCGCTGATTCGGGGAATCTCATACTGTGTCCTTAACCTGGCCCCAGCTGCAGCTGGATTTGATTTACAGGTGTAGCTTGGACAGGAAGGGTACTGGATCCCCTGGGAGCTTTTGTCTCCAGATGGTCTGATTTCCCTTAGGTGGAGACAGAAATCACGAGTATTTTGAAATCACCTACTGGGCCATTCTGATACAAGCCCATTTGGGGTGCTACACTGGCCATGGTGTTTGAGCCGTAAACCCTTTTCCAGCCACCTTTGGATCTATTGAGATTCTTAGGCTTGTTCAGAATGTGACTCTTTTTTTCTGGGGAGAGTCACTAAGTCTGATAGGATTGTGGTAGTTAAAAGTACAGTAATTCCTGAAATAAGAAAATCACTCATGTACTGGCTTGTATGTTAGTGTGGAATCTGACCTTGTGATAAAACCTATTGGTTTGGGCTATATTCTATAGAAGAGATGAATGCAAAATTACATAGTTGTGCTTGCTTTTGAAAAATGCCACATTAGGCCGGGCATGGAGCACACGCCTGTAATCCAAGCACGGAGGAGAATCACTGAGTTTGAGGCCACCCTGGGCTTACAAAGAGAGTTCGAGGCCATCCTGAACAGGCACAGTGAGATCTTGTCTCAAAAAAACCAAAAGAAAAAAAGGCCACATCATGGCAGTCCCTCCAAAAATATTTTAACCTCTCCCTCCTCATTTACCTTTGTACTTAAATAGTACTTACTAACTGTGGGTGTTTGGATTGAATTTTGAAAAAGAAATGTGTTTTCATGTTACATGCCTTGTTACACAGGTTTGAATTCAAATCACTAAAAAATGTCTTCTTGGGAGATTGTATAACTATTAATTGCATTTCTCCACCCTCTTTTTAAATTCAGCTGAGGCTATGATACTGCCTTTGAACATTTTGTACAAATTAGTTTGGAGAACATGATAATTTGCTTTGAATATTCAAGTAATAGCATCAGTTATGAGACCGCACTGAGATAAGAATTGTAAGCAGCTGCCTGGAGAAGAGAGTGTTGCTCAGAGGCCTCTGGACTGTTTGTCTCCCAGCCAGTTCTAATTGCAGTCTGTTGGTTTAGCTGTTGCGAGTGTGATTGAAGTGGACCCGGCCTGTTGCAGCCCAGTCTTTAGGGGAACCATCAGGGACACACGCAGCTCTGGATGGCCACCATCTGCGGCAGCCAGTGGTCATCTTCTCCACAGGTGCTTTCCTGACAAGGTGGTGGCCCTGTGTGACAGGTGCAAGTGCTCTACACAGCCCTGTTCCGCAGTGTCTCGCAATGTCCAGGTCCCAGGAAAGAACTGCTTGCTTTTGAGAGGGACCCTTTTTATTTCTTTGCAGTGGGCAGTTGGGTTTGGAGTGCAGATACATGCCAGCTGCAGAAGAGGTGACTGTGACTGCAGAGAAGTGAAGGAGCTGCTTTGCTTTGCTCTGTCCCTTCCCCTCTCTTTGTCCTTCTCCCTTTCTCTTATTTGTGGTGAGGGTCAAACCCAAGGCCTTGTGTCTGCTACTCACTGTTACTGAGCTACATTCTTAGCTCAGCTTTTCATGGAGGCCTGGTAAAGAGTTCAAGTTTGAATTTATTGTCTTTTTGAAAAATGGGAAAGAACGTCCCAGAATTAGAAGTGGAGGCAGATAGTTGTGGAGTGCCATTGGAATACCAAGTCTCTCTGCTGACCTGCTTGGCGTAACGCCAAGGCTCTACCCATTGTCCATCTCAGATGCTGCTTTCTTACTTATCTTTCTCCTGAGTTCCAGGCTAACATCCTCTCATGAATGAGGCTAACGCAGATGCCACAAAGCACTCCTGTTGGCCAGCACAATCAGGAGCATCCTGTGTACCAGTCTGCCCCAGCTGTCCACCCGGAAGCAGTTCTGTGCTCCTGTCATCAGCAGCTTGTTCCTCCCACCCCCGAGTGTCCATTCCCAAGTGCTATCCGCTCGGGCTCTCTGTCCCTCAACTTCTAACACGTCTGTTCCTTCATAATGATTTCGATTTCTTTGTGACGCCTTTCTGTTCTCCTGTGTCCTGGCCTTACTCTGGGTTCAAGCAGCCTCCTGGCACGTTGATAGGGTCCTCACCTTTCACTCCAGACCCTGGAGATTCACTGAGTGCCTCATGTGCTACGCGGGTGTGGCGTTCTCACCTGTGCCTGCCACTCAGCCCAGCAGCACAGAGACGGAACAGAATGAAATAGTGACACAAAACCTTATGCTTCCTAGGTGGGAACTTAGCTTTGATTGCCTTGGCCCAGTTAGGTGTTTTGACCCCTTCCACCCTGTGAAACTTTAGACCTAACGCTCAACTTCAGGGTGCCTCAGTTTCCTTAGTCTTTAGGTGAGAGTGACTAATGATGTCCTTGTACGGTTTCGTAAGACTTTGTCGGGCATGATCATCTCCAGGGCAGTGAGTATCTAGCAGTTACTGGTGTGAAGGGTTCTTTCACGTAGTTCCAGTTCTGTAATTTGTGCTGGTTCTGTATGAAGCTGTGTATGCGTTGTTAGCCTGTGACTTCTCAGCAGCACACTGCTTCACAGGCGGGGAGCTCCCCTGCCAGAGGACTTTGACCAGGGGCATCAGGGGAGCAGAACTGCAGCTCTTAGGCCGTATCCCAGGATGTTCATCTCACCTGCCCAGAAGCAGAGGTGCTTGCGTGGTTCCTTTAAACCTCATGCCTGTTTGCTTATTTACATAGCAGAACTTCAAGGTACAATGTGCCAGTGATAGACCACCCTGGTGGAACTATGCCCGAGAGAGTCAACTCCAGTATCTTAAGCTCCAGCTAATCTGTGAGTAATGCAGTAGTGAAAACTAGCACTCTTTTTAAAGCTCATTTGGGTTGGTGACAACAAAGGACCCAACTTGAAATAGACCATCGGGTGGAACAGAGCCCAGGTTGGGAGCTGTGTGGTCATTGATTCATTGGTCATACTCACTGTAGAACATTTCTGTGTTCTGCCTTCTGCTAAGGACTGTGAGTCTGTTGGACTCAGGACAGTATACTTAGCAGCAAATCGATTGTAATCCAGGAGGAAAGGTGAATTGTGTGCTTGGATTGGCAGGTGATCACTGGTGCCTTGGGTGTGGCAGCACTGTTACAGTTAGGTTTGGCTGTGAGTGGCATCCGTAGTAGAATCCCTGGCAGCATGTGTGGTGGCAGGCTGGGGCGGTGCTCCAGAGCTGGTGCTGCCCTGTGCGAGCTCCTTCCGTACATGGTAGGTCAGCCTTAGTGTGTGACTCCTGTCTTCCGGGCACAAGGTCGAAGAGGAGGCCCACTAGAAGCACGATGGGTGCCTTCTCCCTGGGGAGGTTCCCAGACACTTGTGGACAATTTGGCTGTGTTTTACTGGCTAAAACCTAAAATGTGTGGCCACCTGAAGCTGCAGGTGACTGAAGAAACCCCACATTGATCCCAGGTGGTCATGTGCAGCTGCAGGTCCTGCCAGGGTTCATGTTTGGTAGCAGCCACCTGGGAGCCCCAGAGGCACTGACAGTCTCCACCTTCCTGGATCTTAGATGCTGGTGGAAGGTCCGGACAGAGTAAACAGATAAGCCAAAGCAATGCGGCCAGTGGTGGGGCGTGTGGCCCACCATGGGATACGTGGGAAGGCTTCTGGCCAGGCTGGAAAACCAAGACTAAGCAGGAATCTGACCGGTGGAAAGAGGAAAAGGCAAGTAGTTAGGGTGGAGATCATGTGGAGAATCTGAGAGTAGTGAGGAAGACCATGGGGGAAGCGGGAGTCCCACGGGGGAGTCTGCGTTTCCCTGAGTCTAGGTGACATGAGCAGGTGGTGAGGGGCAGGAGCTCTGAGGGAGCAGAGGCTGCACAGGCTGACGCAGGAAGCTCCATCAGGGACAGAGTGGGAGCTGCAGTTAGATGGTGGTCGTGGGGTTGAAGGGAGGAGACACAAACCCTGGAAGTCTCATGACGCTGAGGACCAGGACGCTGAGGATGGGAAAGAAGCTGCTCTGCCTTTTCACTTGCAGGTGATGAAACCGGGTTGGAGCCCCACGGGGCTTGCTCAGGGTCTCACAGCTGGAGAGCAGCCGAAGAAAGCGCCTCAGCTCTTTCTCTTTCCTCTGTGTCTCTGCTGTGTGAGCTAATCCAGGAGGACAGGCATGTGTAGGCATTTTGGTAAGTCAGCCTCGTGGAAGAACAGACTGGAAGAGAGGTCAGCAGAGAATGGAAGGATGGGGCGGGGAGGGCAGTGTGGGCAGTAGTCACTAACCGGCACCGAAACACAGGAGCGGAGGACTCACTTCTGTTCTTCTTTAGCACTGGAATTTAGATGTTGGCTAAAATAGCCTGTCATGTTTCAAAATGACTAGCAAAGAGGAGTATGGAATTCCCAGCATATGAAAATGATTGAAGAGATGAAAATGCTAATTACCATGGTTTGGTTACTACACAATATGTGCGTGTACCAAATTACCATAATGCACCCCTAAAGAACAGCCTACCACCCAGAAAAGAATTCATGGTTCAAGAGTCTGAGGGTGTAGCTCAGTAGCAAAGCACTTGTCTGGTATGTATAAGACATTGAATTTGCTCCCAACCCCAAAGGAGAGGAAAAAGAAAGAGTGGTTTAAACTTAATTCTTTAAGCACGGGGAACTTATTAGTATTGGAGGACAAACCTGTCTTTTATAGTAGTACGCAGCTGTGGTTCTCAGAATAATGGTCCTCCAAAGAACTTTTATCAGTTCATTTTCTGTGGTTGTATCAAAATACCTGAGCATAAGGAAAGGGAATTTATTTAACTCGCAGTTTCAAACTGGGCAGTCCATGACTGGGGGGGGTGCCTTGACCGGGTCCCCCCCTTGTAGCACGCGGCATGATGAGGGGGCACGTGCAAGAGGGAGAGATGATGGGCAGGACGCAGCGGTCTTGGGCTCGATGACTGTGGTTCTTGGGAGACCCAGGAGAGGTATGTCCATCCTCTCCCAAGACAGCGCTGCCCCCCCCCCACCATGACCTGATGCCCTTAACCCTAGTTTCCGCTTCCTCTCACATCCACATGCTGGGGAGAAAGCTTCCAACACGTGAATCCTGGGGAGACAGGGTTAGGGAACCTAGGGGAAATGGGCCTAAGGTCAGTCAGATAGGGGGATAGGAGTCAGTGATTATTTTCACAGCCTTTCTGTAAGTTTCTCCAGTGAAGAGACTCGGCAGCCTTTTAAAAATGCAGTGCATCTATCAAATGGTTTCTCTTATATGAGAACCCTAGTATATAAAGTGCAAAATAAAAGATACAGTAGCAGGAAGTAGCAGGAAGTAGAAAAAAAGACCTTTCTCAGTTGAAAAGGAGACGGAATGGGGAAGAGAGGGGAGAAGAAGTGATGAAGAGAGAATTAAGGTGTGGTATGTACTTATACCAAGCCCCAGGAAGAATGTAAACATCACATACCTACCACACAGCATGTATTAAAAAAGAGAAAATGCCGTGTGTCACCTGCTCTGTAGATACAGGAAAAATCCAAGGCTAATTTTTGCTTCTGAGCTCTGAAACCACATTGGAGGAGGGTACGACACAAGCAGAACAAACAGCCGTTTCTGCATTGGACACTAGCTGGGGGTCCTCTAGCTCAATTCAGCCAAATTCTGACACTGTCCGCCCAGAGGTAGCACCAGCCCCCGTGTCTCCAGGGCTCAGTCGCTCAGACCAAGTCCTCTCCAGACACTAGTTGGAAGTTGAGGCCTGTGCGGCTTGTGACTAACCAGCTGCAAATTGGAGTTCTCCCGACTCCCTCCTTCGTTAATTCACTTCATTAATTCCCTAGAGCTGCTCTCAGAACCCGGGGAGCACTGTACTCACAGGTTTATTGGAAGGGGTATTTGAAAGGATACAAACACACAGCCAGGTGAAGAGATCCAGAGGGAGTAGAGGAAGGGCCCCAGCACAGGAGCTGCCGGCCTCTGGAGCTGGGGACGCTCCTGCCTGCACACGGACGGACGAGTCCGTTCCCCTTTCCCAGCGCCTGCGTGGGTTCCGCCGTTGGGGTGCTTTGGGAAGCCGGGCTTTGGTTTTCGTGGACGCCTTGCCGCCTCAGCGCCGATGGCGTGCCGAGGACGGGTAGAAGTGGGGTTGGAAGCAGGGAGTGAGCGAGTGTGAAAGGGCTGGCTTGGGATGCATACGTAGCCAGGCTGTCTGTTTAGATCCCTGGCGGCCTCTGTGCACTTCTTCCTGCCAGGCGTGGCAGGAACACCTGCGGCAGTGGCCTTGTCAAATGTTTCATCACCCGTCTTCTGACCAGAGGTCAGAATTTCTTTATGCTTGGCTCCTACACAAAGGCTAGAGAGAGGGTGTGTGTTTTTCATTTCTGTGATCCGCCTTGGAGAAGTGAAATCATAGTTTGTATGGGCTTCCTTGGGCAGAAAATGGAGCAGGCAGACAGGGCGAGGGCTAGGTCAGAGGGAGAGACTTTGCCTGAACCCTAACACACCCCAGCTTTTCACAGGCTTTCTCACCCTCACGGCTCTGTCTCGGTGCCCAAGCCGCTTCGGGAGCCACAGACAGGAGGCGCAGTACTCCTGCGTTGTTTTCTGGGGGTGCAGGGGATGAGGCCCAGGCCTCCGGTGCACACGCGCTCGCTGGGCTGCCGAGCCACCCGCCCCTGCCCTGTGGTGTGACGGTCTCCCGAGGTGATCCAGAGACCAGCCCAGCTCAGGCGGGTAAGCCCAGTGCCTCGTTAACTTGGTGTGTTGGTTTAGAGGAAACTTTTTTTTTTTTTTTAAACATCAGAGCACATTCTAAATAAACAACCAGAAGTATAGTGTAGTTAATTAAAAGCCAATAACATAGCTATCTATTACCAAGTCATTAAGTACAGGACATAATTGTGTTCGAAGGGCTTTTGTAAGACTGGCAGTGTCACAGGCTTGTGTACTCCAGCATCAGCACCTCATGCCAGGCGCAGTGTCACTGAGTAACAGCAGCCTCCACTCTGGGTCCAGCGGGGTGCACCCTGGGGAGTGCGGGCATCACTCACTGCATGACTGTAGATCAGAGTCCCACACCTACTTTTTCTCCCTCGTGTTTACCCTAACCATTTTTGCTGCAGTTGTAATTGTGGATCCTTAATGTTTTTAATAAGTAAACCTATAGTAATGCTAATTCATCAGAAGGCTAAGATAAACAGTGGCCCTCCCTCGTGCGCTTTCTCCAAGCCCTCTGGCTCTGGAAGTTCTTTCATGCTCACTACAGGTCACAGGACTCTGCCGCTCTGGGCCAGCACTTCATCAGACCTTACCAACGGAGTTGGGGAGGTAGATAGCCAGCCCCCCCAAGAAACATTGTGATGGCTTTTGCTGTAAGGGTGACATGGATGCTAGTTGCTATGACACTGTCACATCTGTTTCTAAATTCTTGGATCCTGAATTCCTTTGTTCTTCCTAATTAACTTTAGTGTGGTGACTAAGATTAGTCTGTTTGCTGAGAAATGGGAAAGCAGACCAGCATAGAATGTCTGGCATCAGAGTCCCCTCACTGTGGCAGGATGTTGTCTCTCTCGTGTGTGTGTGTGTGGGGGGGGGGATGCGTGTGCGTGTGGTGCTGCTGTCTCTCCTTGGTCACTGTCCTGCCTGACAGAGCTGCACTGTGGCAGGTGAGCTACAGGTATGACTTTTCCAGTGAGGACTACTGAATCCACTGAAAATTTTAAGTCCCATAAAGATATGAGACATGACTAATACAAGACCAGTGACTTCCACACGCTGCACATAAACGCCACTTTAATCACAGTTGTTTACTTATGTGTCATTCTTCAGAAAGGGAAAGAGGTTGAGCTGAGAGATCCCATTCATTCTGAGTCGACCCACTAAATGCTTTGTTCTCTTTTGCCTTTGCCTTTGGGTTTGATCAAAACGGGGTTTATGTAAAGTTGTGGGTTGACATTCACATCAGTCAGTATCTCTGCAAGACAGAGCCCCAGATACTGGGGAAGTTAAGCCGCTGCAGAATGCAGCCATGACTTAGGGGAGGAGAAAGGTCGCCCTTGAACACGTGGCTCTGTGCTGTCGCCCCCAGGGAGCAGTCCCATCTCTTTCTCCAGGTCGGGCTCTTTTCCCTCTGGCAAGCTGCACGCTGTCCACGTGGGTCCCGGACTGCTCTGCAGAGGGAAACCTGCGCACGTCCGCTCTGTGGCCACGCCTCATGTTAGGTGAGTGCTGTGTGCTGAAGTGTGGCGAGCACAGAGGGTGTGAGCTGGCCTGCACCGCACCGGGCACCAGGCACTGGGCACCGGGCGGCAGGCATGCTGCTTCCCAGGGGAGGCGTCCATGCCCCAGTGCTCTCTGAAGGCTGGAAGAGGCACTCGCGGGGGTGAGATGTCACCACTCCCGTTGCTTTTGGAGGAGGCAGTGTTATGGAGATTTCCTCCTGCCTTATTCATTCACGCCCTCCCTCCCTCTCTTCCTTCCTCCTTCCCTTCTCTTGCCCATGCCACTTCCTTCCTCCTCCTGTCCCACTTTCCCTCTCCCCTCCTGCCTCTGCTCCTGCTCTGTCCTTATAAATGGAAGCACTTCAGCCTTTGTGCAGAGGTTGATAATTAAATGCATTCTCTTTGCAGTAATAATACCTGATGAGGTTTAGCTGTAGGAAACGTGCCCTGAGGAGAATCCTCATTCAGTAGGGGAGTTATTTTCATACTTTGGCTACAGAGACCTCCGTTTTCATGTCCACACAGTGATATAAAAGTCAGCTGGCTCCTGTTTGCCTGGTCATGTTGAATTTCTCTTAAGACATATACTGTCATGAGTTAGCAGAGAACTGGTGAGAATGTAATGATCTCACAAGTGTTTTTAATTACAATAATGTGTTGGAAGTTTTACTCATTGTTGCTGGCTCATTTTCAAAATGATGATTTTAAAAACTCCAGGTATTTGAGTATTCAGTTTTTAAGCTCTGTACTCCACATGTAACTCTTGAAGTTAAATAGAAAGACTCATTCTTTCTGAGGTATATTTGAAATAGTTTCTTTAAATTTGAATACTAAATTTACAAAGCCCTTTTAGAAATAAAACCTTACAGGGGGATAACACAAGAGTTGTCAAACTTTTTGGTCTCATGACCTATACTTCTAAAAATTATCAAGAACCTCAATGAGATTTTGTTTGTGTGGGTTATATCTGTTGTTATTTACCTACTGAAAATTAATGTTAAATTGTTTTAAAATAATCTAAAAATGATTACCAGTACATGCAAAAATATTATCTGATAACATTAACGGATCTGTATATGCAAGACAGACTTTACAAAACAAAAATTTAGTGAAAACAGGCTATGCTTGACTTTTCTGCCCATCTCTCAAGTGTCTGTAATATTGAAAGACAGTGCTCCTCTTACCTGTGTCTGCATGTGCTCATTCACCAACATCAGGCAACCTCTGGAGAGCTTCATAATGGTGAGTGAGGCTGACAGCAAGGTGGCCTTGCAGCATTGTAAAATAGTTTTCGTCTTTGAACCTCTGATGAGGCCTGGACCCTAAGAGGTGCTGGCTCAAAAGCTGGGTCCTGGCTTCGAGAATCTCTGAACAAATTGGTCCTGTCTACTACATTTTAAAGGAAAGGCCACCACTCTACTTTAGCTGTTAAAATGTCTCTTTTTCTCTTCTTACTTCAGCAGCTGTTGTCTCCTGTTACCTTCTGCTTGAGTTTCTTGATTTGCACTGCAGGATATATAGGGTCAGCCTTATGTTTGAACCCATTGGGGACTCTGCGACAGCTGTGTAGCTAGGCCCCTGGCATAGACCCCTTTGATCCAGTGCACATGTCTTCAGCGTTGCCAGTGTGGGCAGGGTGAGACACAAAGTAAGTTCATGCCTCTCACCAGTATGGGTTGCTTGGGTGAGTAGAAGACTGATGTGGTGGTCAATTTTTAAAATAAAAATCTAAAGCATGAAGGAAAGAGATTGTGAAATAAGATTGTCAGTGTTTCTTAGTTTTTTTTGTTTTTTTTTTTTATCTTTTTAAAACAAGATCTCACTATGCAGTTCAGGCTGGCCTTGAGCTCACTTTGTAGCCCAGGCTGGTCTTGACCTTGCTGTGTTTGGTTTGATACTGCTTGACTTTTCTTTACGGCTGCTGCTGTCTGCCCCACGTCTCAGCTTGTTCTCGTGACCACTTAACTAACACCTGTTCCGGTGTTAGGGGAGATGGGCTCCGGCCCCTTCTCATACCGCGTCCAGTCTGTAGAACTCTAGTGGGCTACAGTGAGTGTAGCATCAGTCTCTCCTTCACTTCCCACAAGATAATCCCTTTTAGACCTTCCCAGCCTCAGGGTCCCAGGCACCTGCAGCAGGTGCAGCCAGTACTGAGCATCACTGTTTCTCCATTCAGATCACTTTTCTGTGGGGTACAGTTCGTGCTTCAGAAGTGGCTAGTCCGGATGAGGGTGGCCTTTTGTTTTAATGAGTTTAAATAGGCACTCATGGCCTGTGTCGGTCATTTTCAGTAGTCCAGCACCAAGTGTCCTTGGAGATTCTTTTTTAACACTTTTGACACATAATAATTGCATATGCTCCTGGGGTACAGTGTATTAATTCTGTGCATATATTCAATGTGTAGTAATCTGATCAGGGTGATTTGCATTTCTTTATGTTGGGAACCTTTCAACTCCTCTCTTCTAGGTATTTAGCAGTGCATAATAAATTGTGACCTATCGTCATGCCGTCGTGCTATAGAACACTAGAAGACATCTCTCCTCTCTGACTGCGTTGATACCTCTGATCCAGACTGTGTCTGTCTGCCTTACCTCCTCCTCTACCCGGCCTCTCATTACCATAGTCCATTCTCTACTTAGATGACATCAACATTTTTAGTTCCATGGGTGATTGAGGACATGACTATTTGTCCTTTTGTGTCTTGCTTATTTTACCTAATATCTTCCAGTTCCATCCATGTTGCCACATAGGACAGGATTTCATTCTTTCTAAGGGCTCGATGATAGCCTATTGCATGTACCTGTAAGTTGATTCATTCGCCTGCTGCTGAGCACGTGTTGGTGCCCTGTCATGGCAGCTGTAAATAGTGCTGCAGCAAACACCTATGTTAGGTATCGCCTAACTTTCTTTGTTTTTTCTGCTGGAGGTCAAATGAGGGGCCTCACAAGTGCTCAGTAGGTGCTCTGCCACTGGGCTGCACCCCCAAACTCCCTTTGCCCAACCAATTTCACTTCCTTTCGAAGTAACGGGGTTGCTGGATCACGCAGTCCTATAGTTCTGTTTCTAGGCTTGGGGAGCCTTCAGACTGCTTTCCATTAGCAGCTGCACTGGTCTACTTTCCCATCAGTCGTGTAGCCGGGTCCCCTTTCCTTTCACCCCGTCTTTCTGCCAATAGCCATTCTAACTGGGGTGAGATGATGCCTCATTACAGTTCCTTGATGACTACTCAGTGATGTTCAGCACTTTCTGGTGTATTTGGTGGCCATTTTCTTTTGAGAAGAGTCTGCTCAGATCATCTATTCAAATTTGAATCCGATTTTTTGGTTTTTTCATATTCTGCATATTAATCCCTTGTCAGATGAATAGTTTGTAAATACTGTTGTTCCTGGCTACTTCTTTTTAGTGACTTCTTCCTGTCTTATTCCTGATGTGAGCTTCTTGCAGACTTCCTCACCCGTGCCTTTTCATGGGAGTCGTAAGAGTATTCTGTATGTCAATTTTAGATGCACTGTAGCAGGGAGATGTGGTTCTGGCTGGATTCTGTCTTGTTGCTGCAAATAGAACTAGGACAAGACGGGAAGTATAAAGGTGGAGGCTGCTCACGTTGGCTGCCTTTAGTAAGATCTTGGGGTCAATTTAGATGAGATTTGAGGAGGAAACAGTTCCAGGAATGATTTTAGTTTGGGGAAGCTGAAGCCATTTTGCCAACGGGAAAAATGCTATGAAGCGACGTAGTGGAAGGCAGGGTAGGAAACGGGAAGTGAGTGAGTTCTTGGAAGACGTGGAAGAGAATCCAGGGCAGAAGGAGAGGGGTGAAAAGACACTGAACTATCATACGACCCAGCGATCTCACCCTGCTGTACACCCAAGGAAGAAATCAGTGAGTCAGAGACATCTACACATACAGGTTTATTTTAGCACTATTAAAAAACACATTAAAGTAATAACGATAACCCATGAGAGAGAAAAGTGACTTTTAGAAATACTTGACTTTTTATTGAAGTTAAGTTCATATAATGTAAAATTAACAAATTATTTGATTCAGTGATATTTATTATATCCATTATTGTACCACAGTTACCTAATTCCAAAATAACTGTTTTCCTTCCTGTTCTCATTAGCAGCACCACCTGCCCGTCTTGTCTCTGTGGACTGCCATTTGGGGTGTTGCATAGGAATGGAATTTGGCCCTGGAGGGGCTTTCCTATCTGGTTGCTGTCACTCAGTATGTGTTCCTGAGATTCCCCATACTGCTATGTAAGGAGCGACCCTTGGAGGAATTTTCTTTAGATGGGCTTCCCTGGTCTTGGCCTAACTGCGGGTGAGCCAGTTGGATGGATGTACCTGGGATTAAGGCTCCATGGTGGGTGGTGTCAAGAGTGCTTGTAGGTTGGCTGGCCCTGACACACATTGGGAATCCATCCAGCGACGTGGAAGCTGAGACGGGAGGATTGCAAGCCCAGCGTCAGCCTGGGAAAAGGATCGAGACATTTCTTGATGTGGATACTGGAGGAGAAGAAAAAGCCTGTGTGAGCCTGAGCTGGGAGACGTCCCTGTGGGGCTGGAGCTGGGTGTGGGCACCAGTCTGGATCTGGGTAGCAGTGTCCCCCCAAGAGTAGACTGAGTGAACGGCTGGGAAGACACAGGAAGAAGAGGTTCTGGGTGCCCTTCCATTTTAGGGGGAGGGCTGGCTGTTCTCTGGGAGCTGGAGTCCTGGTTTGGGTGCATGTGGAAGCATGAGCTCGCCAGCAGTGGGCTCCTGCCTCCAGGTGTACATCAAGGCAGCCCCTGTGAGGTGTGTGAGCGAGCAGCTCGCCGTGCCTGAGGCGGGGTGAGGGGGAGTGCTGGCCCTTGTCCTGCTGGCTCGCATGTCTCTCTGCCTCCTCTGGGGAAGCCTGGGAAGCCCAGTCAGCAGCTCTTACAGGTGCCTAGGGCAAGGCCCCTGCACAATAAAGGTCCCAGAATGTCAGGTCCCTCGGTCTTCATGGCCTGCCCCGATTTGTCCCCAGCCCACAGTTCATCCCCGAGGCTGATAACACTGCTTCGTGTGCCATGTGGCTCAGGGTGCCCAGGAGCACAGCCTTTGCCCTCAAGTCCCTTCCCTGCAGCAGGCTCAGTCTTGGATGTTGGAGGGGTGACTGACGGGGACTTGGGGGAGGGTCAGGAAAGCTTTCTGAGCACAGGCGGGCGGGTGTGGAGGGGCCTTTCCCTACATGGGGTCTGCTGAGTTAAAGGCTCACAGGGCGAGGCAGCCAGGGGCCTGCAGGCAGGTGTGGACCAAAGAACCATGAACGGAGCGCTGTGGCCGAGACCCCCGGTGCAGTGTGTGGATGCCGAGGAAGGAGACCGTGGGTGCCTGAGAGCCGGCTGGAGTCTGAGAAGAATTGGCCTCCATCTGGGATGGTGATACACGTGGGCAGAAGGTGCCAAGAGAATAATACCAGCAGGGCGAGAGAGCCAGCACTCCTAGTCCCCGTGCCTCATGCTGCCGCATCTCTCCACAGGGCACCACCGGCCTCCCGTGTCTTCCAGCATTCTGCCTCCTAGGCCTTTTGCCTTGAAAAACCCTTAGTAACCTGGCCAGATGCCAATCCAGGTGCCTCCCTGGGTTCTCTGCATGGAATTAATTCATTGAACAAACATTTACGGAGCGTCCACATGTCTTTATGTGCTTTAAGTCATTGCTGGCATGGATTTCTGGTGAAACGCGGAACAGACACATGCCAGGCAGTTACCAGATGACTGTGTGAAGCTGAGGTGGAGTCTGGGGCATTGGTCAGGCGTACCGGTGTGGCATTGGTCCCAGCTCGGTGCAGCCTGCTCCCTCCTCTGCTCCTTGGGCTGCAGCTCCCCATCTCTGGTGGTTGGCCTGGCCATCCTGCCCGCACCTTTACCAGGGAGCAAAGCCCCATTTCAGGGCAGCCTCTCCTCATGCTGCAGCCCTCACCTCGGGCTCCCCTCTTCCCCACCAGGTGCACGTCTTCCTGTTAGCTCTCCCTGTCCGTGGATCCAGCCGTGTGGGGCACTCAGACTCGGAAGCCCACTCCAGCCCGAAGGATGCGAGTAAATAGTTAACATGCATGAATGACTGCAGGTGGCACCTAGCTGCATAATTCCCCATAAGGATAGTTCAGATATGGGCAGTTTTTTAAAAAGACTTTGGGCCGGGTGTGGTACCTGTAATCTCAGCACTTGGGAGGTGGAGGCAGGAAGATCCCACAAGTTTGAGACCAGCCTGGGTGACATAGTGAGTCCAAGGCCACTCTGAACTACATAGAGACGCTGTCTCAAAAAAACACACCCCCAAAAAAAGACATTGAACATCATTCATTTGACTTGAGACATTGCACTGATGTCTTAGCTTACACATTATGTATGATTTGAACTTATAAGTAGTGTCCAAATGATTCTTTGCTGGATTTTTTGATTAGTTGTCCTACTCTGGGACGAAGCCCCTAAACACATGTAAAGTTGGTGGTTGAAAAATTGTGTGAGACCCAATATTTCAATGATAAGTTATTTACAGCCCTTCCTGGAAGACGTTAGCAGTGGCATAGGACGTTCCATTAACTAGACTGAGCCGAGGTGCAGGGCCGCTCGCTCCACAGAGTCCAAGGGACTCTTAACACAGTGCTCTTCTACCTTGTTTCAGTCTATGTGGGCAAAGATACCAGGGTTCAAAAAAGCCCTGGGCTCAGGTTAATCCATCCTCTTGGCTCTGGAGAAAGGTCGGGCGTGTTGACACAGCATCTCAATGGGCTTGTTTATGTCTGCACAACTCTGAGAACTCTACCTTACATCAGACTTCATGCCAGACCTTCTCATTTTGATCCACTTTGGAGGCGAAGAAGTTTACATTACAAAAATACATATTTGCAGGCCTGGGATACAGCTCAATGGCATAAGCATTTGCCTGCAAGTACAAGGTCCTGAGTTTGCTTCCTGGTACCAAAACAAAAATTTTAATGATAACTTATTCCTTTGCTTTCGTCTAAATCTGGGACTGAGTAGTTAACCTTGACTTAATTGCCATTGGTCTGTATTTTTCCAATAATTCTATTTAATCCGTGTTTTAAAGTGTATTTTAGCACTGGGGATATGACTTGGTGGCATAATTGCCTGCCTGGCAGGCACAAGGTCTCGGGTTCAATTCCCAGCACCAAAAAAATATATATTTTAATTATGTAAACTTTTTAATTGGTATCCATAGATAGCCGTAGTTGAATAACTTGTTAACTTATTGCTGAATATCCATATTTTATTTACTTACTTGTTTATTTGTTTATTTTATTGGAAATCAAACGCATGACCTTGTGCTTGAATATCCATATTCTAAAGGGTATAGGTGAGCTGCTTGTTCTCCGACTGGAGAAGCCAGCCAGCATGGGACACAGCAGTCCTTTCTCACTCCAGGTCGTGCAGACCAGAAGCGTCTGTTCAGACTGACCTGGTCAGGCCTCGCAGGCTTCTGCCCAAGGGTTAATAGGGCCCCACGCACACTGTCTTCAGGACACCCAGGTCTGATGGCTCGCTGGAAAGGGGACAAGGAAGTGGACCCAGCGTGAGTCACCTGGCCAGGAGCCGTGGGCTCACTCCCGTGGCGGCTGCTCCCCGTGCCAGTCATAACTCGTCCCTCACAGATGCGCACATCATGACATGGGACCGAGTGTGATGCAGGTACCTGCGGGTTACGAGTTCCATGTGCTCCATTTGCCTAGTGGGAAAGAAAGTCTGTGTAAATGAAGAACCACTCTGGCTGCACTGTCAACAAAAATACGGAGAGCAGACTCTGCATCTTCTGCTTTCTGGAGGATTGTGAAGATAAGGTACTTGCTAATTGGTTTTTTGAGTGGCAAGAAAGAGGTCAGGTTTGGATCCCGTTTTCTCCCATCATTTCTAGTTCTAGGACCCCATGGGTCCCCTTGTTAGAAAAATGTTTTGGAAAGGGCTTTTGTACTGTGACTTAAGAACCTTTGACCTAATTGGCCCATTTCAGAATTTTACCTATGATACAGCTGAGGTTTTATGTGCAAAGATGTTTGTACTAATATTAAGACTCATAAAAGCTTGGAAATATTACAGGGAGACTGTAAATCTCACTTTTATCTAAGTTCTGTCACTTGGAGATAGGGAACAGGTCATCTTTGTATTCTAGTCAGATTTTCATGTTGATGTGAAACCCATGAGAGGTTAAGATCTGATAACGTTATTTCTATAGAAAAGTCATTTTTTAAAGGCCAGACGGCTCCCTTGAAGAAGAATCAGATGCATAGAGGACATGATGTTTCATTGGCAACGTACCTGAGTGCAGGGCAGTTGTCCGTAGATGCCGCGGGAGTCTCTACACAGAGCCACCCCTGTGGTCTAGGCATGTGTGTCCCCCACAGCCTGCTCATGTCAGAGCCCTAAACCTCAGTGGGTGCTGTGAAGAGTGGTCCCTGGGGGGTAGTGGGTACATACTACAAGCTCATGAGGCTGAGGCCCCCAGGAGAGAATCAGTGCCTTCGTCAGAGGAGAGAGACTGGAGAGACTCGTGCCCCGACACGCGAGGTGGCACCCTGCCACTGCAGAGCCGCACTTGCTGGTGGCTTGGCCCTGGGCTTCTCAGTCCCAGAACTGTGAGGAACAAGTGTTGTTAAAGACACCGAGTCTTCAGTAGTTTGTTACAGCAGCCAAAGGGACGCTAAGGTACCTTTCTCTTCCCTTTCTTGTAGTAAAAGCAGCTACTTTATCATTTTTTAGATTGAATTGCTCTCACGTATGAGAAGTCATTGGAGAAAACTCCAGTGCACGGCGGGCATGTTGCGGCTTCTGCAGTCATACTCCTGTCCTTTACGTAGTAGTTTTCATCTGCTCTGCACAGGACCATAATGAGATAGCACCTCCAGGTCAGGGTAAGGTGCTTACGCCCCATTTTATATCCATTTAACTAGGCTTGCCTTAGTATGAGCGCCTGAGAGGAGAAGGAGAGAGGCAGAGGGAGAGAGAGGGAGGGAGGGAGAGAGTTGGCTATTGTTAGAGTGCGCTGAATGTCCTTGGCTTGGGATGAGCCGGGTGCCTGGGCTGGAGGGGAAGGGCCACCTTAGCTCTCCTCACCTCTTGCCACAGTGCCTGTGCCGTGCGCACATTTGGTGCTCAGGGAAGGCATTTTGTTAAACCATTTTACAAATCTGCAGTCTTTTCCTAAAAGTTTCACTTTACAGATTTCACTGGGAAAGACATTTTACGACTTCTATATACAAATTGATGTGGTTTGTTTGTTTTTCCCTCTTAACGATGTTTTAATTCTCACTGGAGACCTGTCAGTGTCTCACTGACTCCGTGTTGATCTGGTCACCAACTTTCCTGTCTTGATTTTGTTACAACTTCATGGCTTGTAGGACATCTTACAGTTGAATATTGGCACTTGGGGAGAACTGAAACAAAGGAGAAAATCTTTCTAGCCAGTCAGAGTGCTGAGTCACAGCACCGTGGCTTGCTAGAATCTTTGCAGCCCGCTGCAGTGTATCACCTTCACATGTCACCTCTGATGGTTGTCGGGTTCCAGCACAGGCGCATCTGTTCATGGTGGCACTCGGTGGGTGGAGGAAAGGCTTTGCCAGGAGGAGTCTGATCTTGCTGGGGCATCTTGCAGAGTTGCAGAGGGGTCACTGTAGTCTCTGGTTTGCAGGCCCAGTGACAGCAGTCACATGGGGAGGGGACCGTTCCTCACAGTAACCGCACCAAGATCCTCCTTGCAGGGATTTATGAGAAAGTAATTGAAAAAAGACAGTTTTTATTTTTCATAAGGCAGTAATGTTTTCGTTACTAGTTTTCATTATCAGAAACATTTGCTATCTGAAATCTAAAGCTACCGGTGAAGTTTTATGTTCCATTTGCAAGGAAGAAAAGTGGCAGGAGAGCTGCAAAGCTGTAGTTGTAATAGACACATCCCAGCATCCCCGCCTGTTCCACTTGTCCTGGAAACTGAGGTCTGGCACCCGTCATTCTGACTGCACTATTTCCGGGTCACAGAATACCTTTCAGTTATCAAAGTGTGTTTCACTCTGAAAGGTTTTGTGTGGCATTTTCCATGATTTTCCTCATCTTTGAAAACTGGCTTCTGAATGAGATGCATGATCCCTTGAAGGGAATCAGAAAACAGACTGATCAATAGTCTCCCAGTCACCTTCCTAGTCTGAGTGGATCAGTATTTACTGGGAAGCTAAATCAGACTGCTGAGAGATGAGAGTCTGGGAGACTCCAGGGTTTGGGAGCGGCTTCCTCTGGAGGGTCTTCGAAGGCAGACGTCCTGCCTTCACAGTGACAGACAGGTGTGGGCACCCAGAAGGTCGCTGTGTGGCCTGGGTTGCAGGTGCTGGTTGAAATTTTAAAAAATTCAAACCCTTATCCTTGTTTGTTAGTTGGTTTCTCTCGCTGTTGTGGATTTTTTAAAAATTAAACTTTTGAGAGTTTATTAGACTGCAGCGGTAGGAACTAAGAGATCCCAGGCCCAGGAGCCCGCTCTCCAGGGCAGTGACGTCCCCAGGGCTGCGCGTGCACGCGCTTGTCCCCCGTCTGCCACTGCTGTCTCCTCCGTCCTCGCTGTCTTCCATCCTGGCAACCACAGAGCTCTTCTCCGTCTCCACAGTTTTATCACTTTAAAAAGGGGCCGTGTAAGTGGACGGTCTTTATTCACTGGGTACCCTCTGGAGATCCTGCCCAGCTGCTGTGAATGTTACTAGCTCCTTTTTATTGCTGAGCAGAGTTGCATGGTAGGGGTATACTACTGTTTGTTTAATTATTCACCCACTAAAGAACATCCTTGTTTCAGTCTGGGACCGCTATGACCGTATTTTCATTTCTTTGGAGTAAATGTTCAGAACCTCCATTTTAATTCATAATAGCCTAATATTTGTCTGCCTTTACCCTGGCTTCTGTAGATGGTTACTTCCAGATGGGTATTTCATGCTTCTCTCCCTCTTGCAGTTTTTCTGCAACTGAAGTATCTAAGGATAATCTTTAGGTAAGTCTCAAGTGTATACCTGCTTTTATTTCCTCAGCGTAGATTTCTAGAAGTCGGCTTTTCATGAGCCTTTTAAAGTACTTCCGTGTTTTCAAAGTTCATTTTTAGTGTGCTTCTAACTTCAGAGCATTTTAACTACCTGGGAAAGGAGACTTTTACATGTAGCAACACTTTCCCTCCCTCCCTTCCCTCCCCTCACCCCCTTGTGACTTATACTGTATTCTCTGTCTCTATGATTTGCTTTTTCTGGACAATTTTTTCAAATGGAATCATGCAGTATGTGACCTTACATGTGTCAGTTCATCCGTGTTGTTCTAAGTATCAGTATCTGTTCTTTTTTATGGCAGAATAGCATTCCTTTATAAGGTTACACATTTTGTTTGAACATTGATTAGTTGGCAGGCCTGGGAGTTGTTTCCAAACGCAGTGCTGTGGACTGGGGAGAACTTGCACTGTGGAGCGGCTCTGGCTAGGGGGCATGCTGTGTGGAAGACCTGAGAGCCGAGCTCTACCACGGTGCAGGTTCATCTAATCTTTAGAGAGGGTTTAAGAGCATATTATTTACCTACTTCCCTCAGCTGGCGTAGTTAGAACAAGCAGGAAACTAAGAAAATTCGTTGAAATTAAAAGTAGCCTTCCCTTTAGACCGCTGTCCAGCCACGCACTGCAGGGCAGCATAGTGCTGTCGGAAGGGCGAAGCACCCCTGGGTTACCTTAGGGACTGTTAGAAGCAAACTTCTCACTCTCTGGAGTGTTAAATCTAGATCTCTGGGGTTGGGCCCTAGAGATCTACGCTTGTAAAGATCCTGGGTAATTCTGAGACACGGCCAGATTTGAGAATCCACGCATAGGAAGCTCATTGTGTGCTTGCTCATTTGGTGTCACGCAGCACTTCGCAGTCTGTCACACACATTTCCAGGCTCTCTGGAGATGTGACAGGAACAAGAGAAGCTCCACCTTGGAAAGCGTGAGCCTGGTGGGGTCCAGCTCGAGCGGGGGGCAGCTGGTTACACTGCCGAGTGGTATCACAGCTCTGAAGCAGACAAGCCTGCGCGTCCTCACTGCTGCTAGGGCTGTAGCGGAAGTGACTGGGGTGTGGAAGATGAGGCCACGGGAGACTCCCCACTGCTTTTCCTCTCGTCTACAGCTTGGCTGCAGGGTTTCTCAGAGCTCTGTTACTGAGTGTCCTTAGTTTTGCTTTTGTGTGTGTGTATGTGGGTTTGGTTTTTCACTTGCTAATTTTTTAATAATTTTATTCTAAAGAGAATAAAACCAAGCAAAATAGAACAATAATGCCAATCAAGACAAAACAGTGTAAGTGATACAGAATTTCAAAACAAGATCATAGGAAATCAACAATGGCTACCATAATGTCTCTTGTTGTCTTCAAAATTGCCAATGCTGTTTGAAATTGCATGAATTCTGTATCTTGCTCTCATAGGTGAAGCTGTGTGTATCCAAACAGTACTACTGCATGGTACCTTTCTGTCTTCTAAGCAATAAATCCATGACGGCGCTGTGTGGAAAGGGCGAGGGGTGTTGGAAAGGGTGGTGGCTGTGGCCTGGGAGATCTGGTGTCACTGTGGGCTTTACACGGCTCTTCGCAGCTTGGCAGCTTGGTGCTCCTCCAGCTGCAGAGCTTGCAGCACCCAGGTAAACCCGAGCTAGGGTGGCAGC
The DNA here is from genome assembly GCA_004027455.1 of Hydrochoerus hydrochaeris. NCBI lineage: Eukaryota > Metazoa > Chordata > Mammalia > Rodentia > Hydrochaeridae > Hydrochoerus > Hydrochoerus hydrochaeris. The sequence continues at coordinate 35,159 of PVLA01004534.1, read as the reverse complement.
ACAGCACGCCCTAAAACCTGGGTGGTTTTCTCTTACCCATGTGTGGCTGGCTACGAGCTCCAGCTCCATGCCACTCCTGGCCCAGAGAGGGAATGTGACCCTGCATGTCACTAGCTAGGAAAAGCTTAAGCATCAAACCCTGGTTTCTACCAACTGCCTGGTTTTCACACCATCACAAATTAGAAAAATAGTAAGTCAGGTACCATCTATATAGTAAAACAGTACATTTTGAGGGCATCCACCATTTGCTAGTTGCCAAGAATACAAAAATTTTTTTACGAATTTACTTCTGTTTTATACTAAGGATCAGACACTGATTGGTATTTCCACTCCCAGAGAAGCTAATGACAAGCAAGGGAACTTACCTGGTAGCCTACAAGTCTCATGATTCACAAGCATCGTGATGGCGTGTCATTGGTGTGTGTTCCCCCCCACAGTAGAGAGAAGGCCCTGGGAGGGAGGGATGGGGTAGGCAGGTCCCACTGCCTGTGGCCCTGTAGCACTGGAAACGCTGAGTGAGGTTGATGGCTGCCTTTGCGGGGTCTTTGCAGTGGAGATGATAACGCACTTTTGTGGCACCATGCGCTGTTTCTTGCTCCAGGCACTTTAGATTTAATCCCATGGGGACGGCACTATACTTACACTTCCTTTACATGCTGAGAAACAGGCACAGGCAGGGTGAGGAATGTGACCAGCGTCACACAGTGACCGCAGCAGTGAGTGGTGGGCAGGGATTGGAGCCGGGACTGGCTGCCTCTGGGTCAGCCATGGCAAAGCTGTTAGAGCTCTGAGTGGCAGCAGTCTGCCACGGCACGGCCCTCGGCTGTGTCCTAAAGCCCTGCTGCCTGAACACAGCTGAGCCTGCCAGGCATCTTGGTGCATTCCTCACGAGTTCAGCATCAGCAAGGCAGGGGTCAGGCCTCCTTTTCCTGACAAGCAGAGTACCGTCCAGCGCAAGGTAGCCACTTGTTAGACACCTGTTAGCTCACTGAGTCAGCTGCCTTTCACACTGCTGGTAGCGCAGAGCAGTCGCTCTCTAAGTCACGAGACAGGAAATGAAGCCAGCCAGGAACAGCTGGATCCCTGCTCTGGGTAGATCTGTACCCTCACCTCACTGCAACCTTGGGCACTGATTAGTTCCTGTGGCAGTTACTTATGACAACCACTTGTGTGTCCGTCCACCCGTCCGTTTGTCTGTAGCAGCCTGTTTGCCCTCACCGGCAAGGAGCATTTTGTATGCCCACCACTATCGCCGTCTCCTTCCCAGGGACAAAACACGCTTTGCCAGGCATAAATCATCCCAGTTCTGTGCTCTGGTTTTAAGCAAAAATGCTGGCACCTTCCAGACCGTAAGTGGTCTCTACAGCAGGAGCCCCCACCTCAAGGGTCTGCTAAGCGGGTCGGTGTGTGAGGCTGTGGGGTGTGAGGGTCCCTCGGTCCGAAGGCCGAGCCCAGCAGAGAGCAAGGTGTGCCCTGGTTTTAGGCGCTGGCTAAGAATTGCCTTAGATTCTCGTCTGGGAAAAACCCAAATTATAAATAAGAGTAAACGCAAGATAGGAAAAAAGGAGGAGGCCGCTTTCGCGATTGAGAAGGGGATCGAAAGGTGGGGGGAAGAGATGCCACCTTGATTTCCATTGAAAACCAAAGAACGAACACGAGGGGTAATGTTTGCCTGGGCAGATTCCTTTTTCAAGGAACGAAGATGTGTTACGTACACGCGCCAACCCCACACAAGGCATGTAAACATTATGAACTGCAAACAAAAATTATCACCTAAAAGAATTGTCCTGGAATTAAATTCTTAAGATTAGGTTAGATGCTGCTGAAAAAGTTACCTATGTGTGATTTTCTTAGATCTGGGTTCTGCAACTAGAAGGACAGTGCCCTGGAATGTCAAAGGGCGTGTGCGTGCGCATGTGTGTGTGTGCGTGCGCATGTATGCATGTGTCTGGTTTTTTGTTCACACCTTATAAAATGTCTTTTCCAATCTGACCCATAAGAGCAGGGCATCTGCTAGCTGTCCGTGTCACGAGTGTTGGGGAAGTTCTCCCTGCGGAAATGGCTAAGTAGGCTTCAGTCTGTGTCTAGGAAGCCACCATTCTGGGCTTAGGTATGTCTTTTACCTTCCTTTTTATTTTCTAGTAACAGCTACCTCTTTCCATTCTAGTACTGCTCGTAGATAATTACAGTGCTCAGAACAAACTGCAGTCGGCCAGCCGGAGGGAAGAGCAGAGTGTGTTCCTATCCAAGTCATAGCAGAAGGGAAGTTGCTGTGTGCTGAGTGGTCCAGACAGCGTGGCCAAGAGGCCGTGGGGAAGGGACTTGTTGACTGGAAGGCCACCTGGATGGCTCTGCTTGAATGCAGAGCAGTGACCTCCACCTTAGCTAAGCCTGGCCCTCTCTCCATGCACTGATTTGTACACAGTTGGCTCTAAGCAGTGTAAATGGGGCTGGCTGAGGTGCTGATGCCAGACAGCTACTTTACCACCTCAGTGTTACCAAAACAGCTGAGTCCAAAAGGATGCAGAGTCAGTACTCCACGGCTGTCGGCTGGGTTGAAGTGTCAAGATGAGAGGTTATGGCTTCCCAGGGCACAAGAAGGTTTTGCACCTCAGAGCGGAAGCACCAGCCTCCTAAACGTTGTGCGGGCTGGTCTCTGCACACCCTTCTCTCTTCATGTCGCAGAGGTGCTTTCTGGCCTCCCAGCCAGCCCAGCTCACAGTGCTCACATGTCTCCCACCGTTCTCACAGTCGCTCATCCTCTAGATACTTCTTACTTTGCAAATTGATAAAATCCAGATCAGGGCTGGACTCAGCAGCATAAGCGCCTGCCTGGCAAGTGCATGGTCATGAGTTTGATCCCTGATACAAAAAAAAAAAAATATCCAGGTTATCCAGGTTAGGTCCTGGGTTGTGGCCTTTGTTCCCACAAACCTTCATCCGGGTTGGACTCAGGGCCCCTTGACCCCCCCATAATCATAAATGTGTCTTAGTGCCTTTATTTTCACTGTGGGTTGCACTGAAAGGCATAGATTGGAATTAACTGCCACGGGATTACAAATACAAACTTCCCGGACCACAGTGAGGATGAGAAAAGGGACTTTTAATAGTGATGGCTGATGTGGGCCTTGGAAAAAGGAGAGAGTGTTGGGAGGAAAGACAGGGTGGAACAGAGAGGACCACAACTAATTCACTAGAAGCAAAGCCCTTGGGCCTGGGGGTGACTTTCCTGCCCTGGAAGACTGCTCTTTTACAGAGATGGTTGAAATAGTGCTCTGGAGCTGCGTGTGGTAGGGCATGCTTGTGATCCCAGCACTTGGGAGGCTGAGGCAGGAGGATTGCCATGAGCTCGAGGCCAACCTGGGCCTCATAAGTGAGTCCAAGGGCAGGCTACTGCATAGTGAGGCCCTACCTCAAAAAAAAAAGAACAAATGAAGTACTAACCTGAGAGCTTGGGTATGTGTGCAGGGTACTCACCCTATACCAGTGGGGGCACCTGCGGCACTCATGCTGCAGCAGGCACGTGGAGCCCTCTGTGACACTTGAAGCAGGTCGCCCCAGCGTTGCCCCAGCAGCCAAGCATCAGCAGCATGCACGGGCAGTGTTGGCACTCTGTGATTGCAGCTTGGGCCCTGGGTCTCACAGGTTCACCATCACTGCCCCAGAGCCACACACGCTAGACAGGTGTCACCAGTGAGGTGTCCCAGACCCCTCAGCACTCTTTTAATTGGCAGCAGCCAAGGACGGAACTCGGAGGGTTCTCTCTTGATTTTGTCCAGTCTTGTTTTAGTTGAAGGAAACCCTGATTGCTGCAGCCCCCAATTGTCCCTTTTGCCAGAATAAGGTGCCGATGCTCCGCCTTGGCAATTACTGCCCTAAATCTCGGAGGAGGGCAGCACCCTTCTGTCTAGCGTGGGGCAGCAAGGAATGACCTCATAGGGGCCTGAGCCAGTGCGCCCTGCCCTCAGGGCGGAGGGCAGGACCTGTGTGCATGCGTGGGTGCCAGTGTGCATCCTGCCTGGAACCAGAGCCAGGGTGGCTGAGCGACTCCTGGGGTCCCCAGACAGCGGGCAGGCATGGCCGCAGAGCCAGCGTGTAAAGCAGCCTCGTCCCTCGTGGAGAGGCAGGTTCTTCAGGGGTTCTGTGGTCAGGTTGCACTGGCGTCAGAAGATTCATTAGTATGTGTGTCCTTTCTCTTAGGCCTTGTGTATTTTGACACTTGTGGACCAGGGTGTGGGGTTGTTCTCCTTTTATCGGGAGCCGACTTTTCCCACCCTGAAAAAGCCTTTGAAATTCAGGTTACGCACCATTTCCTGTGTGCCCGTTTGGGTGACTGGTGTGTTCCCATGCTTGTCTTGCCCGGGTTGGCCCTGGGAGCCATGGTGCAGAATGGTGAGGAGGCACTGCAACCTGACCCTGGCAGCACAGCTCTGTGAGCTCACCCAGCTGACTCATTTTTAGCCAACTCTGACAGCTCAGAAAATTAGAGGGTATGATGAGAAAGCTATGCTAGACAGTAGTTAAACTGCTGCAATAAATGTATTTTTAAGCCAAAAGGAATGTAACTTGACTGATTTCATAGGAAAGAGTTTTCAGAATAGCCAGAAAAACCAAATCCAGACCCTAGAGATCGTCACTGGTCAGTGAGTGGACTGCTTACAGCTTAGGAGGCCAGCTGTCTTTGCTGTGATTGGATGCCAGCTCCAGGTGGTGTTAGTGAGTGTGTGTGCACGTGTGTGTCTTCCTGCATGTGTGCACGTCTGTGACACTGGGAAACCAGAGATACTCGGTACTGAGCCACATCCTTCACTCTTTTTTATTTTTTATTTTGAGACAGAGTCCTACTAGATTATCCGTGCTGTCTTTGCAATTGGAATCTTCCTGCCTCAGCCTACTGAGTAGCTGAGATTATAAGTTTGTGCCACTGTGCCTACCTAGCTCACATATATATTTTCAAATCTTGATGTCTGTTCAGACAGGTTTGTGTTAAGGTCCTAGTATTTTTCATTCACTGAGTACCTTCTTGTGTTTTTCCTCTTCCAGTTAGAAAGGGTACAGGGTTAGCATTTGCACCCACACAGAGACAGACACTCTTGGCAGGGCTGGGTCTTGCTGCATTGCCTGAACTGCCCTTGATTTATGATCCCCCACTCAGCCTCCTGACTGCTGGGGTTATTGGCGTGTGCCCGCAGTCCTGCCTCAGACCCTGCGGGAGTCGTGAGGGCAGCGGCTGGCTCCGCCTCTCGTCCTCTGTGGGCCCCAGCAGAAAGCCCGGTGGAGTGGACAAGCTTACTGTGGTGTCGGTTTTTAAAGGTGCTTCCTCTTGCAGATGCTGCTGTTTATTTAACCTCCCATGATTCAGCTGGGCGTATTTTGTGCTTGGAGGAAGCAAATCTCTGGAATTTGGGTTTTGCCCTTTTGTGTTCAGTATTTCCAGGTGTCTGTGTTCTATGCTGGGGTAGTTGCGGTCTTTCTCTCAAATTTAGGCCCGAGTGTCCCCACACCCTAAAACATGGTGCCTGTGGCAGGACTCGGGGGGGGGGCACCGCAGAGCAGACTCACAGCGGGTTCGATGGTGTGCAGAGCCCACTCAAGTCTGCTCTCGGTGGCCTGATGAGACACAGGGTGGTTTATGAAGGGAATTCCCAGCCTCCGTCAGTTTTTCAGAAGGAGATGCAGTGTAGCTGCATGATTGCCAAAAACCCGCCGCGATTTTACAGTGGAAAGTCAGACGATGACGGAGAACTGTGCATAAAAAAGGGAATTCTTGAAAACCAGTTTCAGTGTACCTGCCCGTGCTCTCCATCATCATCGCGTTCTGTCCGAGGTTGTGAAACGGAACAGCTGTGGGATGCTCCTAAGGTTGGAGTCCTGTTTGCCTGTGACTCTGGAAGGGCTCCTGGTGGAAAAGAATGGGGTGCTCCGGCCTGGTGCCAGCAGGCCTGGCTTCTGGGACTGGAGTGGGTTGCAGCCACAAGGGCCTGAGCTGCAGGTCCCCACCCTCTGCTGTGCCCGCCTGTGCATTGCTGAGCACAGAGCCCACCCCAGCTGGCCCAGGCCTTTCTCTCTGGATGCTGCCCACTGGCCGCCCTTCTGTGGTTTCTAGCGCAACCTCCAGCCCTCACCATGGCAAGGAGGGTCTTTGGAGGGCACCTTGGCCGTACTTTCTCCCTTTCCGTCAGGCATCTGAGGCAGCAAGCCACCTTTGGAAATTCTTACGGTTATTTTCCACATGTGTGTTCCTTTAAAGACTTTTTCTGCTTTTTCAATACATTTCATATGTTCCCTGAGGTTTGTGAAGAGTTCTGCAGCCCCAAGAGACAAATTCTCAAGCTGAGAAGAAATGCGGTTTCGGGGAGATGTGTCATTCCTGGCAAAATCAGCGCTTGTGTATACTTTTGTAGCAGAGATACTGAATTTATACAGACAAAAGAGTGCTTCTTCCGGACTTGGCTCCAGATAGGTTTAGACTTGGTTTCTTTGCTTGTCACAGGACTTGTCAGTGCTCTGGACTCTGAACTCCACCTCTCCTCTGGTAGCCAGCTGGGTGCTGGGTTTGGTTGATGCTGTTGAACTGAAATTCTACCTTCTGTTTAATCATGCTGTTTGCTGCATGCCGGTACTATGGTGCTAACCTACATTCTTGAACTCTGTCCTGTGTAGTCATGACCATTCTTAGGAATTCCAGGCCCTTATTTTTCTCCTGGTACACTAATGCTCCATTCACCCCCAAGCCAACCTGTATCCTTTAATTTTTAAATATTTCCTCACTTGTTTCCAGCTTCTTGGTATAGAAACTGAAACTCAGAACAGCTCTTAAAAGGCCTTTTAGTTCAAACGTAGAATTCCTTTATTGTTTTGTTAGGTATATTCCTTAGGTCAGCTTCCAACATACTGTTACAATTTTATTTACAGCTTGATATTAAACATTCATAGGTAGCGCATATTCATATGTATCTGTCTCGTTGTTGTTTGCACACTGGTTTTCTTTTCCACTTACTTGATTCTCTTTCTTTCCTGAGTGTCCCACTTGTTCTTGGTGGCCAGATATGCTCCTTTGTATTTATGCCTATTTGGCAATCATTTGTACACAGTAGGTGCTTGATGCTGAGGTATTTAACAAGTGCGCTCATTTTAACACCTTTTACATTTAGGTAATGTGTCTTCCTGGTAGCTTTGGGCCCTGGGATGCCAGCAGCTCCCCTTATCTTCTATTGCTGTTGAGACTCCACGTGGATAGTGTGGGTTGTCACAATGAGTGGGAGCTCCTTGGAGGTACCTGGTGGTCAGGGACCAGGCCTAGGGTAACAGTCCACGGTACTCAGAACAAAGACGGCTTCAACAAGGGAGGGGCGGCGGCAGCACCCTGGACTCCTGACTGATGCGTGGTCGTGGAGCTGGCCCTCAGGCAGATAGCAGAAGGGAAGAGCTGAGGGCTTACTGCATGCAGGACACTGCTCAAAGAGCCTCGGGTGCATCGTATTATTGGATCTTCTCAATCTGAGAAGCAAATGCTTCACTATTTTGCCCATTTTACAGATGGGAGGTTAAATGATTTGTCCAAAGGCACATTGTTAGTAAGTGGGGAAGTTTCAAACCTAGCTATCTTATGAAGACCTCAGCACAGAGCTACTTGCCAGCCCAGGTGACATCTTTATACCTGCAGAAACACCTGCAAGCTTAACACCTGGTTGTTACACATTTAGTGTGATCCATTGTTAGATTAGTAGGAATTATTTATCCGTCAGGTAATAAGAGTGAGATTTAAAATGTGTTGCAGGAAGGCAAATCTGTCTGTGAGGGACAGCTCTTCCCTCAGTTACTCAGTCTGGTAGTCACTGACTTTATCTCAGAAGTGACCCAGTACTGAGACTGGACAGCTTGAGCAACTGTGCGACCAAGGCAGCCGCACCGGTACGTGGGAGCTGCTGCCTTCTCAGTTTCTGCCACAGACTGGGGGAGTCAGTGCCCTCTGCGGGTGCCTGGACTCTGTGGACACAGTCCCCGGCCGTGAGCACCGCAGCTCCCCTGTCTCCAGCTCACAGCCAGAGGCTGTGGTCCTGGGGGGCGCCAGGGCTGACGGGCCGAGTGCTTCATCCTGACTGAAGTCGCTGCTTCAGGGCCACAAGCCGAGCAGAGGAAGGAAGGGTCACCAAACGGTTAACGCTGGCTTTTGGCTTTACCCTGCAAATAAAAATACTGATGGTTATTTCTGTAAGAATGGCAAAGAGAGGCGAAACTGCGCGCTGCTTGACTTTAATAGTGAAAAATTTTGGCGATATGCACATGAGAAATGCTTCGCTCGCTGCCCTCTGTCAGTCTTCCTTAGAAGGGGAGTATGAGGAGCTGTAGAAAGTAGAATGCAGAGGTGACTGAAACTGCTCCCGCCAGAACATTTTACTAAGGGGAAGCAAGCAAGCAGTCTGTACACGTCTGTGTGTCACTGTACTTCTCTGAACTTTTTATACTGGTCCTACATTAAGTACATTTTATGTCACGCCCAAGAGCACTATAAATGCGATACAGTAAAACAAAAGTTTATGAAATATTCTCACTAAATGGTAAAGCCCTTTGGTTCTCTGTTATGATCAGTGAATTCTACTTTAACGTGAAGTCTGCTTGATCATCTAACGTGTTGCAGCCCAGAATTACAAAACCACCCATTTAACACAACATTTTCAAGGGCACAAGAGGAAACGGCTTTGGAAGTACTGCCCACGGTCCCCTCGGACAGGAGCCGGCTGGGCCGGGGGGAGGGAAGACCTGCCTGCCCTCTCCCCACGTTTGACAGCCACTCTGCCCGCTGGGCTCCTCCTGCGACCTGTGCCTGCTGGGGTCAGCGCTGCCACCCCCTCCGCCACTCCCGCGCGCGCGTGGCTTCCCAGGAGGAGCTGTTGTGGAGCTGAGAACGGAAGTGAGAAGACGCTTCATTTGTAGAGTGAGCTCACAAGCTTGTGTCTTTCCTTCTGGTTTTCAAATTAGAACTGGCACATAAGTTACTTTTAGGGCTTAAAGTTATTTTTAATGTGAAGAATTGAATGTGTCTATCACGTATTCTTTGAAAAGAATTGTTATGTTATAAAAATTCTGTATAAAAGCACTGAGTGGAAACTCATCAGTGTCCTTCTTTCCTAACAGGTTTTAAAATGGAAAATTTTGATGCATCGCTCAGTACCTATTTCAGGGCATGGCTGGGCCCCCGAGGTGAGGCGCTCTCTGGTTTTGCTCTGTCCACAGCTCTGCGCCTGATGCTGGAGCCGCTTGGGAATACTGCATGAGGCTTCCAGAAGGTGTTCTCGCTCTCTGTGACCCGACGAGACGGAACTCACCCTGGTAGCTCCTGACGGGTGGCTCGGGGGCAGGGACGGTTGATGCAGTGGTCTCTGCTGACGTGGGCTGGCAATCAAATTAGGCCACAGAGCCCTAGCAGAGGACACCTTTGCTGTACAGTCAAGGGTGTGCTTTTCTCAAGAGTTGAAAACTCTTCCCTTCCACGGCCCTTTATTTGGCTGGCCTTAAACTCCTGGCTGTGCATTTGGGGGTGGAGCAGGGCCTTGCACTCGCCAGCCAAGTGCAGCGCCCTGAGCCTGTCCCGGCCCTTTCCAGGTCCTTCAGTTGGGTCTCGTCAGTGGGCGCATGTGTGCACATGAACTTATGTGTTATGTATCTGTCTGTCTTCATCTTAATCTTTTAGAAAATGGATTAGCTCCATATTATCTTCTCTTATTGTCAGCTGTGTCTTTTAATGTCTTGTCTAGAAAGAAGAAACATAGGGGATTTAGCTCAGTGGCCTAAGCGCCTGCCTGACAAATGCAAGGTTATGAGTTCAATCCCCAGTACCAAAAAAATAAATACATAAATTACATAGAAAGAAGAAACATATTAGGTTCACAGAGTCACAGAAAAACCACGTAGCTTTTAAACAGGTGAAAATATTCTCAGTGTCACACAAGATTTTTAAAACACAAAAATAAACAAAAAGAGCTTTGTCCACCAGTGTGGTAGAAATGAAATGGAGTTTGACACCATGGTGGTAACTAGCAGTGAGGGGCGGGAGCACCTGCATGGGCACGGCATCTGGGGGCCCCTGCTGTTGGCATTGAATGCGTGTGCCATGCCCTGGTGCTAGTGCAGTTGTATACTCCATAGCAGCTATGCAGGGGTGCAGGTGAGGGTGCTTGGCATGGCACTGCCATCGGTCAGCCCTGGAGGGCATGGAGGTGCCCTTCTGTAGGGGGCAGGATGAGTAAGAGTAAGTTAGAGTAAGATGAGTAAGTTAAGCTGGTGATGTGCAGGCACAGAAAGATCTGGGAGAAAATGAAATAGCAGGGTGCAAAGCAGAGCTTTGAGAAGAAGCAAGTGGAGAATTATCTACACAAAAGATGTAACATCTAATGTTTGCAACTAGGAACTTGTTTTCTCAAAAGTGATGCCAAGGCCTGGAGCTGAGAGCAGAGGGCTGAGTCCCTGCCATGGGTGTCTGGGGCCAGCCCCTCCCTCCCGGGAAGAGGTCGGTCATGCAGCACTAACGGGAGCGCCCTCTGCTGCCCGTGTTTCGAGCCGAGCCAGTGCACGGGGCCTCTGGGAGTCAAGGGGCAGGTTGGGTGTGATGGAGAAAGGAAGAGAGCGTAGCCGGGAGCCAGAGGGTGAAACTGCCGTTAGGAGCTGCTGCCTCTGAAGAGGCGAGGCATGAATGTGAGGAGCTCTGAGGTCTGGAGCCTGGTGGGTGGATAAGATTGGGGCTGTGGGACTGGGATCCAGCCCATGCCTGCCTGGCAAGCACGAGGTCATGAGTTTAGTCCCCGGTACCAAAAAACAGAGATTAGGGTTCAGCTGGTCTAGGGACATCGCTGCAGCAGGATGCAAGGGGAACATTGTAAAGACTCCTTCCTCCCCTTGGTCAGCCCAGGATGCAGCTGAGCCTTGCAGGGCATCTGGTGTGGGGAGTTGAGCACCGTCAGGCATCTGAGAGGAGGGCTGTCCCTTTGCAGTGGGGGCCCTAGGGCCTGTTTTCCCCTCCTTTCTTGTCCCAGCCTGGGAGGGTCTGGGAGGGGAGAGGTTCCCTGGGTCAGCACAGGGCTTCCTGCTCGAGTTCCTCCCGCACCCTCCCTTGAATGGCCTGAAGGTGACCGTGGCCCTTGCACCAGCATGTCGTCTTTTGTTGTCAGTCACTGTCTCCTGGCTGCTGACCCCTTGCTCCTAGCAGATACTGCCTTGTGGTCAGGGACAGTATCACTAGCCTGGCCTGAGTCTGCACATGCTGGGCTTCCTTGGGGTACTTGGCTGACACGGAGGACCGCAGAGCTCACAAATCCCATGTCATGGATTTCATGACCCTGTGCATCAGTAAATCTAGTAAATCCAGCTAGTGAGAAATTCTACTTTCTCTTCATTTTCTTTTCGATGTTGTGGAAAGCACAATTGATTGTTTTACTGAACAAAAGCCATAAATAGTAGACATTACTATTCAGAATATATAGCCAAGGTCTTCACATTTGATTGTGAAAATTCGTGCCTCAGTATCTGCTTTGTCACGGTTGGCTTAGGGACGTAGCTTAGTGACAGAGCTATTGCCTGGCAAATGCAAGGCCTGAGGCTCAGTCCTCAGCACTGGAAGTAGAAAAGTCTGTGTGCATGAACAGCACGCATGTATGTACATGCACGTGTACACACTGGGTAGCTTTGTAAATCATGGTTAGAGGCACTTTTTGGTGTCTTAAAATTTGTTATTTATCTATCTTATTAATAACTTTTTCTTTCATTGTTTTTCAGATACCAGAGTAAAAGGATGGTTTCTTCTAGACAATTATATACCTACATTGGTCTCCTCTGTCATTTATTTACTAATCGTATGGCTGGGACCAAAATACATGAAGAATAAACAACCGTTCTCTTGCCGGGGAATTTTAGTGGTGTATAACCTTGGACTCACTTTACTGTCTCTCTATATGTTTGTTGAGGTAAGTCTAACGTTCCGTGGCGTACTCTCCTGCTGTCCTGAATCGCACCTGGAGGGGAGGGGCGGCAGCTGCCCGCTGCGGGGAGTGGGGTCAGAGGCAGGTAGGCAAGCCTACAAAATGCAGGCAAGCATTTTGAGTATTTTTGAGATTGATTTTTCTGAATACCAGAGTTGTTTATACAGATGTCTTACAGAATATCTAGAGTAGATGCCTTTAGTATTGATTGTTATTTTTGTTTTGTGGGATATTCAGAACTTCATAGTTTCTAAAATACTCTCTTATGAGCAGAATGGAGTGGAAAATGAACAAGTTGAGCAGGACAGGTCTGTGAGCATTACGTGATAAAGCGCTCAGGAGGGCTGCTTCTGTCTTGCCAGGGGAGGGAGGAAGTGGGTAGGGTAGAACTTGGCTCTGGGAAAACTGATGGCGGTTTGGCCTCTGTCCTGAGCTGGTAACTCGTTAGGTCTCACAGGTTCTCTTTTAAAAGCTAAGGCAAGTGGGTGGTAAGGTCCATATTTTGAATGATCGTGTGAGTTCACACCCAGTTATTTCTGGGTTGTTGAAAGTCAGATTTGATAGTCTCAGAGGCAAGTATTACAGTTTAAATCAAAGTGAAAGACAAGGGCTGGGTCAGCTCAGTGGTCGAGCACTTGCCAGGCATCCGGAGGCCCAGGTCTTATCCTCCGTACTGGGGGAGAAAGTGTAAGAGACAGAATCACTGTGCCTAATGCTCCACTGCTCGGCCTCCTGTTTTGCAAAGGCTAATATAATACAGGTAGTGAAACTTAGGGGGAGAAGAATCTGCCTCCCAGGGGTGACAATTTGTGTACATTTTTTTAGGGAAGGATTCTACACTTTTTGCGCTATAGCAGCTAGATCCTCTTGGATGGAGAATTAAGCCATGAAACAAACAAGTTTGAGACTCCTATGTAGACTTTTGATCTCTTTTATGGCTTTAATTGTCCCAGGAGCTGCAAAGGAGGGTAGTGGAGAGAGAGAAGACGCACGAATGTGAACCTTGAAGCTTGTGTGTAGAGGTGAATGCGCCCTTGAACCTGGTCACAGGTGCAGCCTCCCTGACTGCATGCAGGGGTGTGCAGGAGTATATGCCAGTGTGCACCCTGGTAGACAGCACTGATCGTGAAAGGGGTCTCAGCTGTGGGACTGTGTCTCATTCTCCTGCACATCTCATGAGCTGACATACAGACTTAGGACTAGAATGATGGATGCTTGCTAGCATTGCACTGTGCCCGATACGACAAGAAATGCTTACAACTGCTTCTGCTTTTTTCTGTCCTATTCCAGAATGAAGGCAGTGTAATTAGCCTCCAGGGTGGAGACTGATGGCAGGGTGGAAGCAGCAGACTGTGCAGGAGTGACTCCTGGCCCTGCCGGGTCCAGCTCTCAGTGCATGAGGCCAGAACCCCTGCAGCCCTGGGGTTGTCCAGGAAACTGCAGGAGCTGGTGTTTAAGGACTCAGAGTTTGTTACTACCCAGGCCTATTGGAGAGACAGATACTTATCCTTGAGTCTTTAGGGAATTGAAGCATTTGCCTCAGATGTTTCTCCACCCTTAGAGATAGAACTGTAACTTTGTAGCGTAAGCTCTCTTAAACAGATGCTTCTGAGGTAAAGAAGAGAAGGGAATGGCTGTATCAGTTTTGCTGTGTCAGTTGCATCTGGACAGCCTGTGCCACTGGAGCACAGGTTTCCCTCTGTAGGGCTGAGACCCATGGGAGACTGAGTGGTGTCTAAGCACCAAAATGCACAGAGGAAGCACCGCTTTCAGTTCCTAGTTAGAGTACATGAAGGGTGTAGATAACCAGGCACTATCTCCGAGTATTAAATCACATTTGTAAAATACAGCAGAACAGAGAAGCCTGAGTAACAAACCCAGAGCCCATGATCACCTCTGATTTTTAGCTGGCCCAGTTAGTAATGCCACTGTCGTGTGTCCTTGGTCAGCTCCAAAGTTTATTTTACTCTATTCTCTTGGCTTTTCTGTTCCACTGAATGCTAAGACACAGAAGGGCAGTCATAGTTTTGCAACAGACCCGCACTGAAGAGGTGGTGAGCCCCCAGGGCCTCCTTCTGTGGCCACCCCTGTGCCAAGCTTTGAGCATTCTTCTTCCCTTCCTGTTACCTACATGTTTGCATCTGCAGGCAATTTTAAAGTAAATAGACATAGGCCTTTTGTTTATTTAATTCTGTAGCTTAAATTCACGTTCACTTTGACAAGTTGTGGGTCGATATGGGGAAATTAATAGTCGATAAAGGAGATAAGGAAGAAAGGAAGATAATAAATGGGTGGGGGGAGGTTTCACCCAAACTTTAAAACTAGTGGAAGGAAAATAATTAGATCCACATTTAAAACTAAATCTAATTTAAATGTAGAAGAAATATAGACTTAAGTAGTTTATGCATCTGGTAGAAAAAAACACGGGAAAGGAAAAGAGAGATATCCTTCCAGGGATCTCATGAGCGGAGCAGGAGCAGCGTTGGAAGGCTAGCTGTGTGAGGGGAGAATCGCCTTTCCAGCGCGCTGGAGGGTCTGTGGCAGCCTTGCGCCTTTGTTTGTTAGACACCATGCCAGCTAGCCTTTACTTTTAGGATGGGAACATCTACCCTGTGCCGTTGTATCTTCCAGTTTTCCAATTTTGTGGGGATTCACAGCTGAAAGTTGTGCTGGGCTTTAGAAGAGGCTTTTGACTGGGACTTTTCAGCAGTACCGGGATAGTTGAGACTTAGGGAAGGAATTACTGCGTTTTCAGTACGCAGAGTAGTTACGTTAGGCAAAATTATGACCTTTATGTTGTGTTTGTTGAGAGATTGGCTGCGGTTTAAGAGGGAGGTGTGATTAGGAACCGAGGTGATAAGGGGTGGGTTCGTGCCGTTAACGACTGTGTCAGTTTAATGGGAGTGAGACTCTGGGCGATCCAATTGGCTGAGGCCCTGACACTCAGCTCAGTGTGCTGTTGGGAGGTGCAGTGGGGAGTCTCTTGCCGGAGGCCCCTGTGCCTGCCCGCCTCTTGCGCCTTCCACATGATGTCGGAGCCAGGCCACCATGGATGGCTCCGAGTCTCAGAGCTGAATTGAACTGTCCCAGTTGGAGTTGCAGGAGTCAGATATTTGGTCCGAGCAGTGGAAAGCTGACTAATAGAGGTGCCTAAGGTCACAGGCAGTGGTAATGATTTAGAAATGAAGGTCCACATTGTGGAAGAGAAACTTATTAGTTATTTGGTCTTGTAAAACTGTTCTTATAGCAAACACAAAGTGCTCATATGCATTTTACCCGCCGGGTTCAGCACACACTTCATCCCAGTAGAAGTCTGACTTTAAACCGCCAGTGGTTTCCTCTTCTGCCCGCCCTCCTTTCTTCTGGTAGCGGCCTTTTGGCTGGCCTGGCAGGCAGCTGCGGCCACTTCCAAGGCTGCTGGAGCTTTGCTTCCCGGCCGCCGTGCCCCACCCCCAGAGTATCCAGTTGTGAGCTGGGTCATGGCAGAGGGCAGTGGGCAGGGCATGCCCTTGCTTGCTGGCCTGTGCTGCAGTGCTGGGGCTTCCACAGCCCTGGGGACACTGCGGGGAAAGGACACTGGTCCTCCTCAGGAGGCACCTCAGCCTGGAGACCTCTGTCGGGCGCCTTCTCGTTGCTGTTGGTTCTCTGCACGAGACTCAGCACCTCAGTGCAGCTCTGAGGGAGCTGAGGGGAGCTGTCAGCTCTAGGCTCCCTGTTGTTCCGGGGAACTCCATGTGCTTGTGGGAATGTGCACTCCCAGAGTGTCCCCTGAGGCCCTCCTGCCCTGGCCCACGCCACGCATCCCTGTGATGCAAAGCTGCCTTTCCCACTTGCTCCCATGTGATAGGAAAAAAGCAAGCACCACAGTCAGGTTTTTATGCTACTTAACAATCAGGGATAAATTATAGCTTACAAACTGGATTCATTTTTGAGTTAGAACTGCATGTTGTGAAAAGTGTGGGACAGTTATCTCTCAAATATTCAGAAATAATAATTTTGAAAAAAAGATTGATAGCTGAGTAGATAGGTCTGGATTGGCATGATTCCAAACTTACTCGTTATTTTTCTTTGCCGTTTTTATTTCAAATTGTAATTTTGGAACTGTTTTAAAATATTTAAAATGCAAACCATAAATTGCATCTATGCACCTAACACTGTTGTTGATGTTTTGGTGGGTTTTGATTTTTTTTGTTTAAAAAAGAAAACACAAGCTAGATGGGTAACCTGTGATCCCAGCACTTGGGAGGCTGAGGCAGGAGGATCACCATGAGTTTGAGGCCAGCCTGGACTACACAGTGAGCTCAAGGCCAGCCTGAACTTCATAGTGAGACCCTGTCTCAAAAATCTAAAAGAAAGAAAACAGAGGAGAGGGGCTGACAGTGTACTCAGTGGTAGAGCGTGTGCTTAGCACACAGGAGACCCTGAGTTCAGCCCCCAGCACATATATATACGTAGGTCCATAAAATATCTGAAGTGCAGCCGCTTCACAGATAAAACCTCCTTTCAAGTTGGCACGGCTCTTTCTGGAATTTTTTATACTTTTCCTCTTTCTATATATAACGTTCTTAGATCTTTTAAAAACATTTACACGCATAGTGTACTGCTGATACTCCTTCAGATAGCTTTGTTCAGAAATTATGAAATGAATTTATGTTGTTTAAACTCAGTATATTCATTTTAATTTAGGAAAAGCAAAAAGCCTCATCTCCTAGGTAGGCACCAGTGTGTGGGTGTGTTGGGGTACGGTTTTTTTTGGTACTGGGGATCGAACTGGGGTGCGTTTTCTTTGCTGTGGTCTTTATTGTGGAGGAGTTAGTTCTGCATCTGTCTGCTGGGCCATGTTGTCCGCCCCCAACAGCAGTCTGAAGGTTGCTCCTGTTGCCTCCAGAGGCCCAAAGGACCAAGGCAGAGCTGGTGCTTGCTGGGCCTGCTCCACCGCTCGCTCGGCCTTCCGCAGCCCCTGCGCTGGCCCCCAGGTGCCTCTGCTGCAGCTGTGAGGCAGGGCCTCTGGGACCGTGCTCTCGGCCATCTTGCTTTGCTTTCGCTTCACACTTTGCTAAAATAGGTGTGTTATGGTGGGAAAACAGGATTTGGAAAAGTACTGAACAACTTGGCAGTCAGTTACTGAATTTTATAAAAGAAGTACTCTGCTTACCAAAATGCTGGGAAATATATTTACCCTAATTTCTTTGCACTGAACAAAGGTGTGGAAAAGTTGGATCATCTGGTAAGGTCAGTGCTTACAAGAAAGGGCTGCTCGTTGCCTAAAACCGAATACCCTAGAACACGGTCAGCCCCGTAGAACCGAGGCCCCCGCGCAGACCTAGACCACCGTTGGCTCCCTTAGAACCGAGGCGCCCGCGCAGAAGCTTCTGGGCTGGAGGGAAGCAGGCGCTGCCCCTTGGTTTATCTGAGGGTGCTCTGAGAAATGCCTTGAGGAGTGCGTAGGGACGCAACCCAGATCCCTTGCCCAGGCCCGGGAGAGAGGGAAAATGACGTCCCTAGAGAGGAAGCTTGGGGGCAGCCCTGGGCCAGACCCCGCCTCCACTCTTTGGTGACCTGGCTCCGAGGCTGGGAACACCAAGTGCACAGCACTTTACAAATCCTCAGCCAAACCAAACCCCCCTTTTTCTGCAAAGCAAGACACAGAGGGAGGATGGAGCCCTTCTAGTCACACAGAGGGCGCCTTCAGGGGCTTTACTGTCAGAGCGTTACTTCTTCCCTAGTTGTAGAAC
Source organism: Hydrochoerus hydrochaeris (assembly GCA_004027455.1). Taxonomy (NCBI): domain Eukaryota; kingdom Metazoa; phylum Chordata; class Mammalia; order Rodentia; family Hydrochaeridae; genus Hydrochoerus; species Hydrochoerus hydrochaeris. Next base: position 17,449 of record PVLA01004534.1, on the reverse strand, counting down.
TTCAGACACCAGAAGCACAAATAGCAAAGACTTGACTAGAATTACGCCACTTACAGCATCAAGGCGGCGCTGGGCTTGCACAGTGTGGGCTGCACTCTCCTTCCTGCTGAGGGCGGGCAGGACGCCTGAAGGGTGAGAGGAGGCCTCCAGCACACAAAGGCAGGCCGGGGCTGGGCAATGCAGCGTCCCGTTCCGGGTGGGCCTGAGGACAGCCTCTGTGTGTTCTGTTCTAAAGACATCTGAAGGGTACAGAACTCGCCCTTAGGATTTAACCAAGAGCATTGCGTTCAGCTGTGAGCCGGGGTGTTCAGGGAAAGGAAAGGTGCTAGTATGAGATGATGTTAAAGGGCTTCCTTTTGACTTGGGCATGAGAGATTCACAGTTCACATTCCACAACGGCACTGCCCAAGCTGGCCAGCTGGAAACGTAGAGGAAATAGGTGCTTTTAATTTTGGAGTCGCTGATGCTTGCTTTTAAAGCAGACATCTGATGAGGATAAGGATGCAAGTGGAGATCTAATTTTCCACAGTATTCTTGACAAATGGAGGGTCCGTTGTCCTCTCACAGAGGATTCAGAAGGGGGTGGGCAGGGACACTTGGAGCTGCAGCATGCGGTGCACATGGTCTGTGTCCTGGGCCCAGAGTGGCTCTTCCTCTGTTTCCTCACTGAAGATCCCAGCGCGTTCCAGATGTAAGAATCATACTCGGACATTCGTGTAGAAACGGTCGGAGCTGTGAGAAGTGCCAGCCCTGTACACTTCGGTTCCTATGAAGGTCCAGTGAGAGAGGTGGAATGAGGGGCCTTTCACCCCATCACCACCTGGTGTTAGTGGCCACACGGCTTGTTCCCCTATCACTGACAGCAGCCAGCCCCTTGGGAAAGGGTGACTCTGTTTCTTGATATGTCACAATATTGGATAAACGGTGATAAGAGCCACCAGACTGGTGTTTTTCTACACAATCTTTGTTTCAACTGGCCTTGTTTCCTGCAGTACTTGGATAGCATTCCAGAGAGTGGCAGGCTGAAGGCCATGCTTCATTGCTGTTGACCTGTGGTGTTAGGGGGAGAGGGTTGAGTCTTGCCATTAGGAATGACTCGTTCCGTGCACCACATCATCCTGGCCAGCTGTGATACCCACTGAAGGTTCCTTCCCATGAAAAGATGTACAAAATCTGGGTGTGGTGGTGCATGCCTGTAATCCTAGCACTTGGGAGACTGAGACAGGAGGATTGCTGTGAATTCAAAGCCCTCCTGAACTGCCTAGTGAAACCCTGTCTCAAGAAGACAGAAAAAAAAAAAAAAGGATTCACCAAACCACCCTACTAAGTTTGTACCTGAGAAAGAAAAGAAAGCTTCTAGCTGGTTGGAATGACAGCTTTCCCCACGCCCCTGGCCTAATTAACATTTGCTTTACTCCACGGAAGGAGAAAGCACAAACGGTTCCACAGCACGCTGCTCGTGTCCTGGTTGCTTGGAAAAGCTGCGTAAACAATGCGCCCTGGGTGGCTCTTGGAGCAGTGTTGGTGTGGACAGTTGCAGGCTGCTCACTGTGTCTTCCTCTTCCATGCGGTACAGTCCTGGCCTCTTGTGAGTTGATTCCGAGGGCCGGAGACCTGCCCTGAGTTCAGAGCCTGCCTGTGCGGTCTCTGCAGCTGCTTTACCCTGCAGCAGGGCGAGTGTCTGGGCTTTGACCAAGGCAGCCTGGTGGGGAGCGCCATGCCTGAGCACTGCGAGACCTGGCAGGGTGCTGCTCTCGGGGCCACAGGGAAGCTCTCTGTTCTGCTGAGAGCTGTGGGCTCCACACCCCCGGGCACCTCGTGCTCCTCAAATGGGGCTTCCAGAGGCAGAACCCTCTGGTGCTGGCCATGGCAAAGGTTGGGTAGAGTCTCGGATGACCCAGCTGTAGCTCAAGTCCTTGGTTTTCATGTGTTATTTTGTACTTGCTGATAAATATTTGAGAATTTCTAGCTCGGTCAGTATAAGGTTTGACAAGGAATGGTTTTCCTTTTACAAATTCAGGTACCATCACCAAACCCAAGCCCATTGCTGGACTTTCTGATACTTTAGTTTCTCCAGTTGCTAGGCAAATAAATAATAGGACGGGTCTCCCCCCCACCCCACCTCCACCCCTGCTGCTAACAAAGCCTGAGGTGTGGATTTTTGGAAAATAACTGCAGTGCCTTGATGTTTGTCGTTAGTTTCAGGAGTATTTGTTCAGCACCTCCTGTGTGGGAGTTGCCGTGTGGAATCTGTACGTGTGGAATCTGTACGTACTAGCATCAGTCACCACCCTCAGAAAGCTTCCAGAGCAGCACAGAGCTTCCCATTAACCACAGTGGGAGGGCAGCGTAGGAGTAAATAACCTTGCTTTGCTTCGCTGCTTCCCAGAAGGGTGAGGTAGGCAGAGGAAGGAGAGACTTGAGGGTCAGAGGAGCAGCCATGAAGAAGATGGAATTGATACCCAACCGGGAAGGGCAGGAGCTCGGGGAGCTGAGCTCTGGGTATGGGGAGCATTGTGGGTGGAGAAGAAGAAAATACTGGCTGTGACTGGTGCGGGGTGTTGGGGAGACTAGCATGGCGCCCCTCACAGCCCTGCGTGCTCTGTTTAGAGAGCGCGGGAACTGAGGCGGGCAGAGCCTGAAACCACCATGCCCGAGCAGCTGCTCTGCTGGCCACCCGGACGGTCAGGAGAGCTGCATTGGGAGCACGGGAGAGGTTCGGAAGGGGAGAAGGAGGCACGGGGTGTGGGCTGATGGGGCTCCCTGAACCCACATCTAGGGCCTAGCATCTCATCCCAAAGGTGGTGGCTGGCTTCCCAGGGGTTTCAGGTGCAGGGCTGTGGCTCGAGAGATGCAGTGACCCCACTGGAGGTGTTGGTGGCAGCTGCAGCTTGGGGGTGCTGTGGTGAGTGAGGCACAGACTCTGCCAGGTCCCCACTGCAGCTCGGGCTGTGCGGCTCCTCCTGTGCCTGGCTGGTCCTGCACCTGGCATCCAGTCCCTTTGGAGCATTTTAGCTGGGCACCTTGTCTTCTTGTGCAGCAGGGACAGTGTGGGAGGACCCGTGGAACTGCAGGCTAGTTGGCATAAAGCATCAAGGGGCCCACCGGGATTCCCCCCAGCGGTGGAACGTAGGTCAAGGCGACGGGCCCCTTCTGCTGCTGAGTTAACAAGAGCCCCTGGTCTGTGCCTGTCTTTGGGGTCAAGATGCCCAGTTACAAGGAAGGATTTGTTCTCCTTGTCCCCAGAGAGCAACTTGATTTTCACCCCTCCCCACCACAGAGATGGTTCCCACATGCAGTCTTGTGCCCTCCTCATGCTTGGGCACACCTGCCACCCTGTTACGCAAAGCAAAACCAACGCAGGATGTCTCGGGACACCACACACCAAATGGTAGGCAGAGGAAACAGTGATGGCAGATCCTTTCGGTGGTTTTCTGAGGCAGGGTCTTCTGGGTAGCTCAGGCTGGCCTTAAACTCAGCATTTAGCCCGAGCTAGCCTTGGATTTGTGGTGATCCCCTCCCTTAGCCTCCTGAGTGCAGGGATTACAGGTGTGCACCGCCTCACCAGGTGGAAATATTTTTAAGATAATAAAATTTCAAAAGATAAAGTCATGTTAGTGTGCTTTTAATTGCACAAATTTATTTTTCAGGAAATTTACTGTGTTAACTCTTGAAAATGTCAAAGTGTCATTTTCCTTTCTTACCCTCAGGCAACAAAAGATAGCCTCAGTGTCCTCCTGGGTGAAGGCTCGGCCGTGGACACGCTCCCCGCCGGGCCTCCTCCAGGTCCACCTTCCATGTGGGCTGCACGTGGCCCACTTGCTGGGGAGGCCATGCTGCTGAGAAGGTGCGGGGCGGAGGGGACGACGGCCGCTGTGCCCTGGGTCCCGTCTGTGCCGACACAGGGATCGCTGATGAGAGCCAGGGAGCCAGACCTTAGGGAAGGCTCCGCCCCTGCCCTCCCGGGATGCGACAAGGCCGGCAGGGACTCCCACTCATGCCCTGACCCCGGCCCTTTGCTCTGGGCGTACTCCCCCCCCCCCGCCGGTCTGCAAGCACACCCCAAAGCCGTGAAAGCTCTGTGTGCGCCACAGCAGGCAGGAAGGAGAAGGTCAGGTGCCAGCCCAGTATGGGGTTGAGCCCTGCAGTGACACCCAGGCCAGGTGCTGCGCCTGGAGCAGCCGCCCACCCTCCCAGTTCAAGCTGTGCTTCCCGCCTGCCTCTGGGGTTCAGGAGCTCAGCCACCGCTCCACCCTGTACTCAGCTGTGTCTCCCCCAGACACCACTGGCCAATAGCCCGCCCTTGCTGGAAGCTCCACAGCGTGACAAGACTGGCTCACCGTCCTAGTTTAGCATTGAGTTAACCTTGAGGATTTCCTAGGAGGCCCTGACAGATTCCGATTTTGTGATTGGGCTGTGGCCAGGCGTTGTGGTGCTTGTGGAGTCCCCCATGGGAACATGATGCTGGATTCCACACCTGGGCACTTCGGGCCGCGTGCTCCTCCTGGGTGGGCTGGGACTCCGTGAGATCCTGGGTAAAGGTATCATACCAGCTTTGCCAGCGGGACCCACATTAAAAACCGCGGGTTAGACTCCAAAGAGCAGCCGTGGGCTGCGGCACAGGCGTCAGGAGTATGGCGGCCAGGCAGCGAGGGGCTGCACAGGGCAGTCATTGAATCTGCCCGAGGGCCGTGCATCTTGCCTCACACTCCCCCGTGTGCCCAGGACGGGGCAGGCCCTCTGCTGACCAGGGGCAGCACTTGCGTCCTGGTTCTGGGGCCCGCTCTCCCACCGTGGTGCCTGCTCCGCCACAGGTGACCGCCTCCTGCTCTGCTGACATCTAGTTCACAGCCCCACAGTGACATGGGGACGGGAAGGGGTTACGGTGAAGTCAGCCTCACTCACCCCAAGGCCTGTGCCACTGGTCTGCAGAGTGTGACTCCCAGACTGGCAGCCACGGAACCGAGGGCTTGTTAGACGCATGCCAGACCTGTTGGTGAAAAGTACCCTGGCAGGGCACGTCTGGCTTGTCCTGTGTGTGAGTGTCGAGTTTGAACAGCGCTGGCTGGTTTAGGGAAGTGCTGAGGGCCTCGGGCCCCGGGCATCGGACCAGGGAGCGACACACATTCCTGTGGCAACGGGGTGGGGGCGGCCAGGGGCCTCACTTTGCTGGCAGAGTGACCCTTGACAACTCTAGCACAAGTACTGCACATTTTCTCTTTCTTCACAAGTCTCAGGATTGTGTGTTTCTTAGACAGACATCCCTCCATGCAGCCCAAAGTAAGATTTCTGACTCCAAAACTCATGCAGGGAAGTGCACGGGACGTGGTGGGGTTTGGGTGCCCAGGGTGACCGTTTCTCCTTCTTTTGCAGTTGGTGACGGGAGTATGGGAAGGCAGATACAACTTCTTCTGTCAGGGCACACGCAGCGCCGGAGAATCGGACATGAAGGTACTGTCTCGCTGGGCTCCATAGTGTTTGTTAAGTAAGCATGGCCTTTTGTGCTTTTTAATAGAGCAGTTCATATGAAGATAAAATGGAACGTCATCTCCGTACCTAGGTAATCCTTACTGACATTTAAAAAATAGTAAGCAGTATATACACAGTGTGAAAACTTGAATTAGAAAGTAGGAAATGAAAACTGGAGCCTCTCTGTAGAAATAACTCCTGTTGACAGGATGGAGAAAAGGGCACGTGCCCACCAGATTTCATACAGAGAGAGCGAGTTCGTGATGGGAAGACCTTACCTTTTTAAAAGCACTCTTGTGGCAGTGGTGTCACAGGGAAAATCCCACTTCCATGCCGAGACGTTATTTGCTTTAAGTAGGAGGCTGGCGGTGCACGCTGGGCGAGGCCGGGTCTCCCCATGTATGCGCCGCTGCGTACGTGGCGGGCAGACCCCAGGGGCCGGGCGTCTTCATCCCTCGCTGAGTCTCCTGCCCCGCCAACCCTGGGACATCGGGCCGCTTTCTGGTAGCTTCTCTCACCAACAGGGCCGCAGGTGACAAGGTCGTTCCCATCGGTGTTGGAGCGTGTCCCTGAAGTCAGTTCTGTCCCACGACATACCCACTCAGAGACCAAAGCCTGTGACACCGGGAGCATGCTGGCCATGCGAGGCCTCGGCTTCTCTGCTTGATGCCGGATTCTGGGATGTCAGTGGAACTTGTCAGAAGCAACATTAGAAGTACGCTGAGGATAAAGTAAATCTTCTGACCCCTTTCTCGTAGATTATCCGCGTCCTCTGGTGGTACTACTTCTCCAAACTCATAGAGTTCATGGACACCTTCTTCTTCATCCTTCGCAAGAACAACTACCAGATCACAGTCCTGCACGTCTACCACCACGCTTCCATGTTCAACATCTGGTGGTTTGTGATGAACTGGGTCCCCTGTGGCCACTGTAAGTGTTGGTGAGGGGTCATTTTGGGGGACAGTGTGAGCAGAGGGCCGAGTGGAAGGTGTTCAGAAAGAGTGCCATTTGTGTAAATTTCTGGGTCAAGCTTTTAAGCTGTGTCTTAGTTACTTTTCTATTGTCTTGAGACAAAATCCTGACACTCAAAGATAAAGGACGAAAGGTTTATTTAGCTCTCAGTTGGTGATGCCAGTCCATAATTGGCTGGTTCCAGGGCAGGGCGGCACATGGCAGAGGGGCAACAGTTCAAGATAGCAGAAGACAGCAAATGCAGGAAGAGTGACAATGGGGAACAAGCCTCGTATCTCATGCAGACTGCTGGGGTTAGGGCGGTGCCAGTCCAGTCAGAGGATTGATCCAGCAGTCACCCAGCCTTAATCCCAGCACCCCAAACCCCAGCCTTGCACCAGGAATCAGTCACACACTCTAGATTAAGCCACCTCTGAAGAAGCCTTGTCAGAGTTCACAGGCCCGGAGGGACAGCTGACAGCCACAGCAAGCGTTGGGTCTAAGTTGCTTCTCGTGCCGGATCGTGGGGCGGACAGGCACAGAATGTTAGTACTGTTAGTAAACGACCTCCACCGATGGGTTCGGTGAGGCAGGTGGCAGCCTGGGCCATATTTAGAAATAAGGGCAGCCTTGTCCTTTCTGGGTGGAAGGCATTTGCCTGCCAGGCAGACCAGAAAGGTGCAGTCACCTGTGCAGTGCATACCAGGCACTCAGCGGGCAGGGAAATGCAGCCTGGATCTCCACAGAGTGTGAGGAGTTGTGCTCACTAGAGCGACTTCTGTCACACAGTGGCATTCGATGTCAGTTTTCTAAGGTTGGAAAGCTGGTGGTGTGGTCTCATAATTTTCAGAAATGAATTTGTCACCTGTGGGTTCAACTTGGGAATTTTTTGAGTGGCTCAGGTCTTGTTTTTTGAAGTCTTTGACTTCATAGATGTTTCTTGCCTTAAGATTTCCCGGCCCTTGACTAACTCAGCCCTCCAAGTTTCCCAGAGCTACAAGGTTTAGAACCAGAAGGAATGTCCCCAGTACAGCTGCTCTGGGCTTGGGAAACCGAGAGAGACCCTCCTGGTCTTGGTGGTCTCCTTCCATGTCCAGCATTCTCCCCCATCATGCCGCATGGCTGTGCATGAACTGACAGTTTCAGTAGAGACACCCCTCCTTCCATTTGAAGAGGACAGCCAGCCCCACCTGGTGCATGAAAAACTGGACCAGCGAATGGGCATAGCTGTCCAGGGTTCTGGGGTCCGTTTCTGACAGAGCCTGGAGCAACAGCTTGCTGTTGGTGTTGTGCACCCCAGCTGCTCGGGGAGAAGGTGGTAGCTCTGTCTCATTGTCCAGTGTCGAGGGGGCAGAGTTGGAAATGAGAGTCATAAGGTGGGTCTCCTGTCCGTGAGGGGCTGAGTTTGGCCTCTGCTATGAATAAAAATCATGACAAGTGCTATAGTCCTGGGAAATAACTAGCAGGTGATTCCAGAGCCTCTCCAGCCCTCAGCACGCATGGAAGCTGCATGCTTCAGCACATTGCCCCTCAGCTGTCCCCCGGCCTGTAGAAAAATGTGTCCTGGACAGTTGAGCACGGAAAAGTAGCAGCTGCTTGAGGGAGCTGGAGGGGCCTAGAAGGGAGCCTGTTGGTGCCGAGTTGGGGTGGGTGAGGTTTCCGCCTGGCAGCTTCAGCTGTGCCCTGGCCTGCGGCGTCCCAGTGGCTATGTGCCCACATGGAAGATGAGTTCCTGGCACATCCAGGCAGTGCCCACAGCTGCCGTGCTGACCAGCTCTGCTCAGAATTGTCTTTCTCACCCGGAAAGTGTCTTGGATTCCTTGTTACCTGTCATATATAAAATGCTACACAGCTGCCTTCCAAACCACCTCTCTTCCTGCAGCGTACTTTGGCGCCACACTGAACAGCTTCATCCACGTGCTCATGTACTCGTACTACGGCCTGTCGTCCATCCCCTCCATGCGTCCGTACCTCTGGTGGAAGAAGTACATCACTCAGGGGCAGCTGGTGAGTGCCCTGCTCTACGTTCTGGACACGCCCCTTCCTGGCTGTGTGGTGGTTAGTGGGGTCTGACTTGTCCCTTCCCCACCTTTCCCACTGGATCCAGCCTCCCCATTAAGCAGGCGGATGAGGGGATGTTCTTTCTCCAGCCGGAGGAGAAACCGTGCCCAGGGCGCGTGCCTGGGTGAATTGTGGGAGGAGGGCTTGGAGTGCCCGCCTTCCTTTCTGTGTTGGGCGTTGCACAGACACATACACACGTGTGTATGTGCAGGTGAGCGTGTCTAACTAGTCCAGAGCCCGGGCTGGAGACGCCACCCCCGGGCATGTGTTCAGAGCTGTGGGAGCTGTGGGCTGCAGGCTGTGTGGGGCGCGGTGGGCACTGAGCAGATGGGCTAACACGGGGTGCTGTTGGCCTCCCTCCCTCCCTCTGTGGGTCTCCTGTGGTGACTGTGCTTCAGGTGACAGCCTCTCCCTACGTCCGGGGGGCGGGGGCAGCCGCTGTTCCACACTGACTGACCACCCTACCTGACTCCCTCCCTCCCTTCCCCTCCTTCCCACTCAGGGATTGAATGCATGATCTTTACACTTAGCTCCACCCCTACCCCACTCACCCACATATACACACACAAAATGTCTTTTGAGACAGTATCTTGCTGAATTGCCCGGGCTGGGCTGGAACTTGTGATCCTCCTGCCTCAGCCTCCCAGGTGCTGGGATTACAGGCATGTGCTGCCTTTATCACCATTTCTTAAGCTTTCCCTCGTTGCCAGTAGCCAGCAATTATGGGTGGCCAGTCCTCTTGAGACTTTCTCATGGGCTTATTGTTAATACCACTGCTGCAAACGATGCTGACTTACTCAGAGCTTAGCATGTGCTCCTGCCAAGTGAGAGACTTTCCGTACATCCCTGTGACCACAGAACTGAGGGCCTGAGTCCAGAGCCCCAGCCAGGTGACCAAGAGGTGTAGGCATCAGGCCCTCAGCCCTGGCTTGGCCTTCTTGACATGGTTTTCCAGACTGCTTCAAGTCCTGCAAGTCAGTATGTAAAAACAAGTTACCTAAAAATAACGATCTGAGAAAATCTTCAGAGCTCCTGGGTGCTCGTGATGTCATCATCACCTTCGCCAGCACTCGACAGCCCTGGCCGGTGCCCCCCCCCCCACTGCCGCCCGCCGTGGTGGGGGGTGGGCCTGAGCCTCTCTGCCGCGCCTGGGGCGTGATGTGGAGGCTGAGACACACACGTGAGGGACCAGCCAACCAAGGTAGCCCCTGTTAGACTGCACCCTTGGAGGGGTGCAGAAATCCGGCAGGCAGACACACTTCCGCTCCTCTGATGCTGCATCTGCCAGTGGCAGTCCTGTCCCCCGGGTCCCTGAGCCGTCCCGTCCCCCGGGTCCCTGCGCGGCCCCGTCGGCCTCTGAGGCTCCTGCTCAGGATGTGCCTTGGATACAGCGCTGTGGTGGGCAGAGAGGAGCTGCAGTCTCTGTCACTTCCTCCAGACCAGAGGGCACAGGGCGAAGGGACGGGAAGAAAGTCCATCGGCCAAACGGCTCCTCCGCGCACACATCGTCACCCTTCCCTCTTGGAAAGAAAACTGTTTAAAAGACAGCACTCAGGCCTCTGGGCTGTGCCCTGGAAGCAGCGTGGGGTGGTGCAGGGACCCACAGAGGCACAGTGCTGGGGACGCACGGTGCAGGCGCTGCGTGTGAGGTGGCACCTGTACCTCCTGAGGGTCAGGAGCTGGGTCCACCGTGTGCAGGGCCTGATCCCTAGCTGTGTGTGTCACTGCTCAGCCATGTCCCCTTCCCCCAGGTCCAGTTTGTTCTGACAATCATCCAGACCACTTGCGGGGTCATCTGGCCGTGCTCGTTCCCGATGGGGTGGCTGTACTTCCAGATCGGGTACATGATTTCCCTCATCATTCTCTTCACCAACTTCTACCATGAGGTGAGTCCCCTTCTTGGGCTTCTGTGCCCAGAGCCTTTCCGGGACACGCGCCCGTCACTCCGCACACTGAGGACAGAGAGGGTTCCCATCTGCTCTGCAGCCGGTAGAGGCGGCAGGGTTCCCACCAGAAAAGGGGAGCGTGCAGCAGGGCAGACACTGCTGCTTCCCCCCAGCTGGGCCACGTGTGGGAGGCAGCTTTTCCCTCAGAAACTTGAAGAGATTTCAGAAGAGATCCGTGCCGCAGTCCTCAGACAGAAAGCCACCTTTCTGTCCCAGATCCCGCACTCCCCCCTGCTCAAGACTAGGGCTGCGGCGCCTTCTTGTGCTGGGACAGTGCAGGTTTTTCTGGCAGAATGGCGGGTTTAGGGCAGGTCTGTCTCCGGGGAAGCGGACCCTTTGGCACTCGCTCGGTGCCATGCTCAGTCGCTTTGGGGAGGGAGGAGCAGCAGCAGTGCTGTGCTGCCTTCCGGCACCAGCAGGCCCAGCGGAGGGAGGTGTGGGCGGCTTTTCTGCATGTGGCTTGTTTATCTTGAGCTATAGAAAATGGGAGTGTGGTTAAAGCAGGGCCAGACTGTTTATTCAAGGTCACTAGACGGCAGAGCTGAGTTACCACTTGATAAGTACTAGTTGCAGAAGGAAAGCCAGGCCTTGGGTCGTGCAGACTGCTGTGCTCAAAGCTGTGTCCACCCTGCGTTTCAGACCTACAACAAGAAGGGGGCCTCCCGGCGGAAAGACCACCAGAACGGTTCTGTGGCCACCGCCAATGGGCACACCAATGGCGTCTCCGCCCTGGAAACCAGCGTGAAGCCCAGGAAGCAGCGGAAGGACTGAGCCGCGGCCGCCTCCCCCGCCGCGATTGTAAGCACAACGCCCTGTGCTCGACGCCCGCCCGCGCACGCGCGCGGCTGCTGTCCCGTCCGGCCTGCGCAGTGTGACCCGCGTAGGGTCGCCTCCATCTGTCCACACCCCTCCAGTGCGTGCACCAGTTGTCCATGTAGGCTAAGATTTCTCACACTTCTGGGCTCTCATCGACCCCTGCTCTAGACTGTGGAAAGGGAGTATTTCCGTAGTATATGACACTGCTGTTGCCTTAGTTATAACAGATAGGTGCTGAATTGTGATTCACAATTTAAACACACTGTAATCCAAACTTTTTTTTTAACTGTAGATCATGCATGTGATTGTAAATGTAAATTTGTACAATGTTGTTACAGTAGAAAAACACACATGCCTTAAAATTTAAAAAGCAGGGCCCAAAGCTTATTAGTTTAAATTAGGATATGTTTCAAGTTTGTACTCATTTGTAATAGCTCTGTTTAGAAAAATCAAAGATGGAGATTTATGAAATTAGCGTGTGATGTAATTTCAAGTGACTTGTAGACGTGAAGTCAGAAACGGCACCTTCAGTTTTGTAATATTGGCTCTCGGTCAGGCAAGCTCAAATCCAGTGGGGCAGTCAGTTTAACTTTTTAACAGATCTTATTTTTTTATTTTGAGTGCCATGATTAATAATGTAAAAGGGGGGGCTCTAAAACAGTCTTGATGAAACTTAAATATATATTCTTGTCCTCAAGGTTTTAGGCGGAGTGTAGGTAAGTAGGCCATTTTTAATTTCTGAAGTGCTAAGTGTTTTTATACAGAAAACAAGTCCATTTTGCTTTTCACCAATGTGAGAGAAAATGCATCCTTGTAAAGAGAGGAGTCCATAGTTCCCGTTTGACAGGAGCCCCATGTCCTAGGCATGGGGAGCCACCTGCTAAGGCCCACACCTGAATTGGTTCCTGTACTGCTGTCTGTTTCGATACAAACTTCCTTCTAAATGTGTGTATTTTACTAAAATTAAAGGGGGAAAAACTTTATTAAGGTAAAATTAAAGACCAACTACAGCGTAAGAAAACTTGGAAATTGGATAGTGACAGATAACTGGTTCAGTGGAAACTTACTAGCACCTGTAATTTTTTTCTGCTTAGACCCTAAAGATTCCTTTAAAACAGCTTGTTTAAGAGTCATAGATTGCTTATCATAAAATCATGTCTCACACACTCAAGGCAAGTGGTCAAACAAACAAGGACTGTTAATGTGTGTCGTTTTATTCAAGTGTTGAAGTTTAGCCTTTAATTCCTCCTCCTTTGGGAAACAAAATTCATGAACTGCTCGTAACGTCCGGGGTCACTGAGGACATGTGACCAGCTGTGGGCTGGTGTTCATGTGGATGCCCTTTTCCCAGGCTTTAATTTTGCACATTGATGCTGGGGAGCCCGTTGTCGGTTCTTGCACTAGTCTTGTGGGTTTTCTGTTTGGAAGGAGTGGCAGCCTCTGTTTACGTGGACCTTACAGCTCCCGCCCGCCCTGTGTGTTGTGTGTGTCTCCATCCCTGGGCACTAGACGTCCTTACCTGTTTTCAACCAGGTGATAACATTCAGTAGCTGCCATCAGAGTGTGCTTAGCTCGCGTGGATATACCTACACTGTCAAATGATGTCTAAACATTAATCATTAAAATGTTTTTGATTACCGGTGCTTGTGTTTTTTGTGGTTTATGCGCAGCTGGCTCTGCAGGACTGGAGGAAAACTGCCCACTCTGGTTGCCTCCTTGGGACTCAGGTTTCTTCCCAAGGCCTCCCTCTGTCCTTCCTTCCCTGTGCATGCCCCTCCACGCCCCGCCCCGCCCCAGGGCTGTTTCCTGTGTCTAGGCCACAGGTCCACACATCTTTCTGTGAAAAGCTGGCTAGAAAACATTTCAGGCTCCACAGACTGCGCGGCCTTTGTGAGGCTGTGGCGCAGATTCTCAGTGTGCTGCAGAAGCAGCGTTGGGCAGTGTGTGAATGAGCGGGTGACAAAACCGTCGGAAAACCAGGTCCTGTGAGTTTAGTGCACTGGCCTCTGCTTTGTGCTTTGGAGCGTGGTGCTTGGTATCATGCATTGGTCCCAAAGCTCCTCTTCTGTGCCAGAGCCACTTCCCGTGCCAGATGCTGGGCTCTTCCAGCCTCTCCCAAGCCAGCGAGGTCCCAGCCCACTGTGATCACAGCCCCTGTCCTACACCACACAGTCCCTTTCGGGTGTCTTTGTGAACGTCACGTTAAAATGGCACCTGCATTTTATCCTGCTGCAGGCAGCAGGTGCTGCCCTGCATGCGGAGACTTATGTAACCAAAGGTGCAAGAGGATCTTGGCCAAGTCCAGGACAAGTTGAAAAAACAAGAATCGAACCAATAGAAACAGAAGTCACACATCCCTTACTGAGAAGGCTTGACTGGGGGCCTAAGACTACAGTACAGTCCGCCAGCGGCCCCAGCGGGCAGCAGTGGGACTGAGCTTTCCGGGTGGCCCTGGCACAGCAGCGGTGGTTCTCCCGTTGCATGATGACAAACTGGTTAGTTGGGGACTTGAAAACTCAGCCCTGGAGTTTATATAGGCTCCCCTGTGGTTCAGTCCCTCCTGGTGGCTTACTGCAGCGAGGTGGCAGACTCAGTGGGTCGCCCCGTCCCACCCACAGCAGGGTCTCCTGCCCACCGGGGCTCCAGGGGTGAGGGCCCAGAGCCAGGCGGCTGCTCCTTCCCACTCCCTGTGCAGTGACGCGTTCACAGGAAAGCGACTCCTTTTCCCCTGGGTGCACTGGAGAAGCTTCGTTTCTCATTCTCCCATTTAAGGATTTCTTGGGCCTGTTCTTGCCATAGTTGGCACAGGAATTTGGACCTGGCTCTTGTGTAAGGTCATGGAAGTTTTCCAGAGAGGAAGTTGCAGGAGCAAATAGTGTAAGATTGAGTGAACCGATAATTAGTGCTCGCAGGAATCCTGTAGTGTGGCTGACAGTAACTGTTCCTTTTTCAGGTGACCCGGGAACAGCAGTTATACATCCATATGCTGCCACCCGTGCAGAATGCTTGATATAGGGTGCTGGTGCACTGAGCAAATGGGAACCTTAAGAAGTGCCAGGGGTGGTGGCAGACGCCTGTGCTCCTATCACACAGGAGGCTGAGGCAGGAGGCTGCATCATTTAGCGGTTCTTTGAAACATTTCGGCGCTTTTGCAGTACTTGCACTGGTTCCCTCATTGATGATGCCATCGGGTAGAAGAAACTTACAGTTCATAAAATATAAATTATGGCTGTAAGTCTAACCTTCAGAAAAAGATCACATGTTCATAATTCTAGCTTTAAAGAGCTAATAGCAATCAAGAAGCCAAAGCACGCATCCCCATGAGCCAGCCAGGTTGATTTGGAGGAAGCCAGCCTGAGATGATAGCAACTGAAATAAAAACAAAATAACTTGATGCTTGTAGTGTCTGATTGACTTTTCAGGCTTGAAGCTGGTCCGAACATCTGTCTGGAAGATAACTATGCATTATAGCAACTGTGAGGGATTTTCTTCTGTCTTGTTTTTGAGATCCAATGTTTTGTTTTATTCCTGTGTCTGGTAACCTGAGCAACTATTTTGAAGATGATGATATGCAGTATCACAACCAGTGTTAAATTCCTACCATCTTGTTTTGAAAACCTGTATTGCTGCTGTTGTTCTTTTTTGTTGCTGTTGTTTTTTGCTTGTATTGTTTTCTTGGTTTGTTTGCTTATTGATGACAACTGTATAGGGTTATTTTTTTAGCACAGCCATAAAACTTGCCACAAGTGCTTTCCAGATGAGTGACCAGGGGCAAGGCTGGGCCTGGGCGGGGCCTGCACCATTCGGACACTGCTTCCCCCCCACCCCGCCCCTCCACAGCCTCACCTCTTGGTCCACCAGCTGCCCGCTGGCTGGGGAGGCAGTGAAAGAATGTCGTCGGGGAGAAACAGGCAGGCGGAGCACTCGCTGCGGAGCCGCTGTGTCAGCAGTGCTGCCAGGTCCCGTCCCCAAGGTGCCTCAGCCTGGAGGTGGGTGTCGAGGTTCCCACCCACGCTGCGGTCTGGCCAGTGCGCTGAGCTGTCATTGCTGAACGTTTCACAGCTCCAAAGGGTCATCTGGGCGCTGTGGGTGGAGTCTTACGCTGGACCCCACTAATAGCTCTGAGAGGGTCCCCACCTAGGCCACTGCAGTGGACCCTGTGGAGGGCAGAGTCCCACCAGGAGACCACTCCAGGGTGATGCTTTTGAAGATGTTTTTACAAGTGAGAATTAAAGATCTGAATTCACAGGAACTTTCTCCCACTGGCACCACTGTCACAGGTGGGTGGATCCACAGAGGATTTGCGTGTGTGGCAGTGACAACCTCAGAGTACCATGTCCTGCCCTGGGAAGGATCCAACAAATCCCCACTTGAGGAAATCTAAAGTGGAGCCTGGGGTAGGGGCACCGGTCCCCTTCACCTCCCTCCATGCTGGCTTCCGTGACCTCGAGGTCTGGTGAGCTGTCCGTGTGCACCTCCATGGCCCTGAGCTGTAGCCTGTTCCATTGGCAGGGGGTGAGCTGTTGGGACAGAGCGTGGTGGGCCGAGGCGAAGGGCCTTGAGGCCGTCACCCTCCCTCTGCCGAGCCCTGTAGCCAACCACTTGGAAGTGGGCAGGTCCTCAGTGTCCCCAGCTGGCCCCTCGTGGGCCAGCCTCCCTCGCCCCCTCTCCGCCTTCCTGTTCTTCATGTCACCCGTGCCTGTCCCTGCACCTAAACACCACCTACCCGGAGACCTTCCGCAACTGTGAGATCAAACGCATCACCCAGGTTCTCTTTCTGGGCTTCGGGTTTCCTGGCGACATTCTCACTGCGTTTGCCTCGCTCTTAGGTGCTTTTCCTCGGCCTGGTCCCCAGAGTGCTGAGTGTCTGTGGGACTGTAGCTGGAGGAGTGCAGGGCAAGCTGCAGAGAGCTCTGCCCTCCCTCCCTGGCTGGCCAGGGCTGCTGGGTTTATCATCTGGTGTCTGTACACAGGATCTGAGTCACCTCGGAAAAGTATGTCCTCCAGTCAGTGTCGGGACGGGGCGTGTGAGGGCGAAGTTGACCCAGCCGACCTGAAGAATGAACACTTTCTCCTCTTCAGTGTACAGATTCTGCTCTTCTGTGCTGTCCGCTTTAGACCTGAAGTCCAAAGTCTTTGTAAGGGCGGAGTACAGCATTGGAAACCATTGTCAGCGCTGCGACAAAGGAGGTCCCCCCGCATGCTGTCCTTTTCTGATACTCTTTTACCCTCCAGTAAGAATCCAAGTCCCTGGGTCTCTTCCTCCTGTAGCACTTTAAGCCATTCTGATGGCCTGGCAAGAGTGTTAAAGTTCGTTTTCTCTTTTCCTTTCGTGCATGTGTGCGTGCCTGTGCCTGTTTGTGGTACTGGGCGTTGAGCCCAAAGGTACAGAGCTACCTTCCTGTGCTCCTTTACTTTTTTATTTTGAGACACGATCCCACCAAGTTGCTTGGGCTGGCCTTGGACTTGGTCCTCCTGCCTCAGCTTCTCAGGACCTGGGATTGCAGGCACGTGCCTCTCTCTGTGCCCAAGCTAAAGCCTGTTGTCACTGCAGTGTCTGTGGAGCTTGCTTTGGGAAACGTGAGCAAAACTGAAGTTTCAGGGAAATTAATAATTAGATTACTGTCATCTTTCTTTAAAACTCCAAAGATCAGAATACAGTGCAAACTCTGTGCACAATCTGGCCCTGCCACAGGCACTTGGGGACATGCTCCCACACAAGCCGTGCTCCGGGAGCCCCGCAGGAGCCGCCTCTGCCAGCCGGTGCCCTCCTCGCCCCTCTCCCTGTGCTCACGGGGCCGCCTACAGGCTGCAACTCAACACGCACGGTCACGTTTTTATTTTGGATAAATAATAACTTTAGGACAAATATTTTCCAAGAATTGCATGGAGCACCCTTGTGATGAAAAAGGGTCGTTCTTACCTGAAGCTCCTGTGTGACCGAACATGCTGCGTTAGCCGTGGGCTCTGGAGGAGGCCTTTCCTAAGCACCTGGCTCGGTGCTCCCCTCTCAGCCTGCGTTACTCTTTCCGGGTGCTGGCTGCTGGCTGCAGCCATTTGTTCCTCATAGCCTTAGGCCCAGGCTTAGCTTTGGGCAGACAGAGCCACGTTCATCTCATTCCCAGCTGTCTCTGTGATGCTCACTCTGTGGTATGTGGTGAGTACAGCTCCAGGATGGGTGGGTGGGTGGGTGGGTGGGTGGATGG
>PVLA01004533.1:99785-173445 GCA_004027455.1 Hydrochoerus hydrochaeris | reverse complement strand
CCGCCGGCTGCAGTCCTCACCCAGGGGGCGCTGGTCTCCGTCTCCGTCTGTCCCCCACCCCCTGCTTTCCCAGCCACTTCCCCTCTGGCCTCCTAACCGCTCCAGCCGGCCTCTGTGCCCTGCGCCCCCAGGTGTGATGCTTCCGGCTCCGGCATCCGGTTGGCTGCTGGACGCACAGGTGCCGAGACCACCCGGGATGCGGCCCCATGCTTCCTCCCACTGGCCCTCCCTGCGCGAGGCCTGAGGCCCGGAACAGCTCAGTGAGGTCCTGCCCCGCCCGCCCACGCCCCTGGGGCCTTGGTGCGCCCGCTCAGCACGGCAGGGGCCTCACGCCTGGGCACTCGTGGCCTTGGTGTAGAAATCGCCGGTGTGGGCGCCCAGGCCCAGAGAACAGTCACGGTCACACCCGGGACAGGTGTGAGCCTGACTCAGGCCCCAGGCCAGAGGGAGTTTCCCGCCCAGGTGAGGAGCGCAGGGCGGGTGCCTGTCCTGCCGCCCCCCTCCCCGGGAGCCCCACCCACGCCTCCACCCACGCTTCATGTCTCACGGAAGGTGTCTCTCAAGGAAACGCCTTTTATTGAAAGGATTGTCTGCCCTCCCTCCCTCTATGGGAATTTCCAGCTGGATTAAACTGTGTCAGTGGTTACCAAGGACGCCCCTGCCTGAGGTGAACCAAGGAAATGCAAGCTCACCTGATGGTCCCGAAACCACAGCACCTCAGCGCGTGGGCTCCAGAGACCCACAGGTCGCTGTCGGGCTGGTCCCACAAAGGCTTGCAAGAGAAACCCAAAGGCTGGATCAGATTCCAGGGAGAGGGAAATGAGCAAAAATAATGACGCGGAGAAACGCAGAGCATGAGAGTCAAGCCTGGTGGCACACACTTGTCAACCCAGCACTCAGGAGGCTGAGGCAGGAAGATTGCTGCAGGTTTGAGAACAGCCTGGAATACACAGCAAAATCCTGTCTCAAAACACAAACACACACACTCTGGACAGCCCTGCAGGCCTCATGGGCTGGGCTACACAGCAAAATCCTGTCTCAAAACACACACACACTCTGGACAGCCCTGCAGGCCTCATGGGCTCCGGCTTAAATCCCAGCAGGAACAGAGCAGCCAGGCCTCAGTATCTGGGCCTCGCCACCCAGCAGCGTGGCCCTTGTAGCTTGTTCTTTTTGGTTTTGTGGTACTGGGGACCAACCCAGGCCTGTTCACTGGGCGCCACCCCACCCACCCTGTCCCCTTATCATCTTTTATTCTGAGACAGAGTCTCACTAAGTCACTAAGTTGCCCAGGCTGGGCTTGAATTTAGGATCCTCCTGCCTCAGCCTCCCAGAGTGCTGGGATCACAATTATTCCAAACATTTCTGAGCCCTGCAGGTGGCAGGTGTGACCTGGGCCTGAACTGGCACCTAAGTGGGGGCCCTGTGGGCGGAGCCCCTGGTGCCCAGGTTACACCCGCCATCTACAGGGCTCAGAAATGTCTAGAATAAGGGTCCCGAGGCAGCCTGTGGAGACTGTGGCTCCTGGCAGGGTCCAGGCTATGCTGGGAACTCCGTGTCCTCTCTCGGAGCCAACAACAGAAAGGCAGGAGGGTGGGGCTGAGGCTCACCGGCCTCTGCCCAGTCTGCAGCTGACAGGCAGGAAAATCGCGGAAGAGGACGAATCAGAGGACCCTGCCACGGTGGCACAGCCACGGAGGTGGCCTGGGACTCCCAGCGTGGAGATGGAGGCGCCTTCTGTGGGCATGGGCAGCTTCGGGTGAAGGCAGGGAGCTGCCCCTGCTGCGGGCAGAGCCCTTCCTCCAGGCTGGGCGTTATCCTGTGGCTTGGGACAGTGGGTTCCAGCTCCACCTTCACTGGGGTTCACAGGCCGGGCTGGGCAGGGGCTGCGGCCCTGCCACCTACCCATGGAAGCGTCTCAGGAGGGCAGCATCCGGCCTGGAAAACCAGAGGGGGGACGGGGCAGCCTGCTGGCCTTGGACCCTTTGTGAGATGTGGTCACAAGTCCATATGTACAGATGTACACAAACATGCACATGCACACACACAAGTACAGACATGCACATGCATGCACACATAGAGGCACAGGTGCACACACATAGGCACACACATTCACACATAAGCACATTCGTGCACACATACACATACCCAGGGTTGGGGCCTGTTGGGCAGAATGTCAGCTCCTGGATATCTCAGTGGGGACAGTGACATCTAGAAAGAGGACAACCAGCAGGCATGAGGGGCCAGTTACTGCTCCTAGAATGATTCGCAGTTGCGTCTTGGAAACCCAGCAGATAAGCAGTAAATGTGGAGCCGTGGAATCACAGCCTGGTGGAGCCCTGGTGGCTCGGCCCTCCCAGGGGCAGAGTGGGCGCCGGGGCCCAAGAGCGCCTCACATCGCTGGGGCCAGCAGCCCCCATTCCCGCTCCTCCTTCCAGCCGAACCTGACTCTGTTTGGGTTAGCAGACGCCCATGCTGTAAAAACAAGCTTTTCCGGTCCAGCTCAGTGCAGATAGAAGTCTTTTTTTTGTTTTGTTTTTGGTACCGGGGATCGAACTCATGACTTTGCGCTTGCCAGGCAGGCACTTATGCCACTGAGCTAAATCCCCAGTGCCAGATAGAAGTCTTGTGACAGAGCCAGTCAGTGAGGTGTCATCCAAGTCGCTTAAACTGCGCTCCAGAGATGACTCCAACCCGCTGGCCTCACCCCCACTGCTCCCTGCCAGGGTGACACTGGCCTCTGGGCGCACAGGACATGGGCTTGGACCTCAATAGGAAGGACTCGAAACCCCTGCCCTCGAGACGCTTCCAGTCCGACAGGGGGAGTCGGAGCATAAAGAAACCGAGGCAGGGCAGCTCCGCCCTGGTTAGTGGGAGGACGCAGGACGGCAGCCCAAGGGCCGCCAGTGTCCATCAGCTGCACAAGGTGATCGGCAGCCGGAGGTTTACACAGGTGTCCTAGGGGCAGTTGGGGCAGGAGGAGGAGGAGGACCACGACGAGAATGAGGACAGGTACGCGCTGGAGGGCAGCCCTGACTGCATCCATCATGGTTCACACAACACGTGGGGGGGGGGCCTCAGGACAGCAAATACTCTGACCTTCACACACACACACACACACCATGGCTGCAGGAAGAACCTGATTGAGAATTCTGCTGAAGACCGAAGATTGTAAGAGTCTCACAAGGGGTCCTGAAGTTTTGTTTTTGTTTTGTTTTGAGGCAGGGTCTCGCTATACAGACCAGACTGGCCTTGAACTCATGGCGATCCTCCTGCCTGAGCCTCCTGAATGCTAGGGCTACAGGCCTGTGCTCCATTGCACTGCTCCACTTTTACCCTCAAAGTAACACAGATCCTGACTTTCCTTCAGCTGCAGGAAGCCCGGCCCTGACCCCGGAAGTGGTCAGGATCACTGCCTCTCTTACAGGCTGAAGATGGGCTGGGGTCAACTCAGCTCCAGTGCAGGTCTGAACCATGGACAGGCCAGCCAGGAAGGGGAGATACATCTCGGAAGAGGGGACAAGTTGAATTCCAGTTAGCCACAGCTGTTCCTAAAACAGTCCCCACCAGGACAGTTTTTACCACACCACCTGGAAGCCACCCCACCCCCACTGTGCCCCGTGGATGCCTCCACCTTTCTTTCCTGCACCTCGAGGGCGCCTTCAGGGAAGCCTAGTTCTTGAGGACACAGAGTGGTGCCTTCCCACCGAGCCACACTCTCAAACTCGCACTCTCCCAGGTCACCTGGGACCCCTCAGGCCTGGAGCCGCTCCTCTCTCCTGTCTGTCCTCAGTGGAGGTGCCCCAGGAGCCCCATCTCGGCCCCGGCGACCTGAGGTGCCACCTGCACTGTTGGTCCCACCTCAGCACCTCTGCAGGGGGCCCAGGCTTCCCGCTCTAGTGGGTCTTGAGTGGAAGGGGGGCTGAGCATGCGTGGAGATGGCACTGACCCCAACCCATTTTCCGGGGGCGGAGACCGAGGCCTGAGGGCGAACTGTAGGCTGCAGCGGCGGGAGCGGGAGCCTCGCTTCCCTAACCACGAGCCTTTGGCCGGGGAGAAGCCCAGGGTGCGGGCCAGGTCTGCAGGCTTTGGTTCTATGCACGGTTTTCAGAAGTGCAGGGGTCACTCATGCAGCCCTCAAGTCACATAGCCAGGTGCAGCCATGACCTCAGCTCCAGAGAAGCCAGACGCCCCAGCTAGAGAGGGCACTGTGCACTCAGGGGACACATGCACACACAACGCACATGCACTCTTGCATACACACAACGCACATGCATGTACAACACACATGCATGTACCCACAATGCATGCACAATGCACATGCACACACACATAACGCAATGCACGCACAACACACACACACACCCAATGAACATGCATGCACTCACAACACGCACACACGCAATGCACATGCACTACGCACAATGCACATTACGGACAATGCACATGCACACACGCGCACACACATACACCCGCCTTCTGCAGAAACCGGGGCTGCAAAAGATTGCGGTTTCTGGCCCAACTGGCAGCCTGGGCTTGGGGCGGGAGTGTTCAGGCTTGGGTTTGGGGCGAGGGAGCTGCGGCCGCCTGTGCAGGCCCAGAAGGGAGCCGGGGTGAAGGTGAAGGTGTGGTCAGGCCTCCACTAGTCCGGTCTGTCAACACCCAGGGCATTTCGAACCCAACCGAGGGCAAAGCCCGGAGCTGACCAGATGGAGGCGCAGCTCCTGGCTCGGGAGGCTCCCGCATGGCAGCTCCCAGGCCACCTGTCACACCAATTGCACAGCGATTGTGACTATGTGGGCACAGCGCGGGTGGGACTGAGGCCACCCAGCGAACTGGACCAGGACCCGGAGCAGGCACCCGGGAAGAGCAAGGCGTTCCGGGCATCCTGTCACCACCTGTGGGGACGTTGTCCAGGCCCTGGGCCGGCGGCCCCATCCATCTCATATCTTGTTGTTTTTACCTTGCAGACTCAGCGAGACCCAGTCCGGCCTGCACCTGCCCAGCCCGGGGCTGCGGCCCACTTCCAGCCTTAACGACTCCCGCGCAAGGTCCGAGCTCTTGCAGCTACGGGGAAAACACTGGACGGAGATCACAGAGCCCTGGAAGGCAGAACAGGCAGCAGAGTGGACCCAAATGCAGGGCACTGGACAGATGCTGACACTGATCCAGGTCTGGTTTTGTCCAAGGCAAGAAAAGTATGTCCAGAAGAGGTCAAGTTGGAGGGAAAGCATGGGAGAGAGGAGCTTGCAATGTCAAATTTGAGACTCTGGAGAAAGACTCAGGCGTGGCAGCACCACCTGTGATCCCAGCACTCAGGAGGCAGAGGCAGGAGGGTCACTGGAAGAACAAGGCCAGCTGGGAAATATAGCCAGAATCTACCTCAAAAAAAAAAAAAAGGATAAAATGTATTTCATTTATCATAGTACAAAAAAGAATAGAAAACATATGTAGGGCTCTCCCCAAAATACACAACGGGAAGGAGGGGAGCAGGGAGGGAGGGAAAGAAGGGAAGGTGAATCCTCTACTGCAGATGGAGAAGACGTTCATAACTTTGGCTAAAAGTTCAGCTGCAATCGAGGGGAACAACTGATAAGTTTGACTACACAGAAGTTTTAACACAAGCCAAGCACGAGGGCTCACGCCTACCATCCAAGCACTTAGGAGGCTGAGGCGGGAGATCTGCTACATGGAAGAGGCCAGGCCAGGCTACATAGTGAGTTCAAGGGCGGGAGAAAGGGAAGGAGAAGGAGGAAAAGGAAATTTGAATGGAAATACTGCCCCACACAACGAGCACAAATGGCCAACATACCAGTGATGAAGGATAAACATCCCTAATGTATGAAA
Source organism: Hydrochoerus hydrochaeris (assembly GCA_004027455.1). Taxonomy (NCBI): domain Eukaryota; kingdom Metazoa; phylum Chordata; class Mammalia; order Rodentia; family Hydrochaeridae; genus Hydrochoerus; species Hydrochoerus hydrochaeris. The sequence continues at coordinate 167,598 of PVLA01004533.1, read as the reverse complement.
ATTTCTCAAAGCAAAGGGAAAATAACCAACTGAATTGTATTTTTTGTTTGTTTTTGAGCTCAAGTCTTGCTGTGTAGTTCAAATTGGCCTTAAACTCACTACTTAGCCCAGGCTGGCCTGGAACTCAAGGCAAATCCTTCTGCCTCAGCCTCCTAAGTGCTGGAATTACAGGCCTGCACCACCATGCCCAGCACCAACTTAATTTTAAATATTGGAAAAGAGACATTAAAAAACCGTTCGTAGAAAAGGAAATGTAAAGGGTCCCATAAGATGTTAAAAAAAAAAGTGTTCACATTTGCTTCCCGTAAGAGAAATGCAAAGCCGCACAAAGGCAGCGTGATGTCCCTGTTGGGTGGGCAGAACTCCAGCACACTTGCTGGCAGGCGCCCAAGGAAGCCGGTGCTCCAGAGTGTGTCTGAGGTCACCTCCTGGGGGAAGCTGGGCGGCAGCCCTCAGCAGAGTTACCTAGTCACTTCCTCTTTGGACTGATAATACCACTTCTGGGCTCTGTTCCCAAAAAACCTCTGGCAAAAATGTGAAAAAAATACTTGCATGCAATTTATTGCTTCCTTGTTTGCAACAGCGAGAGACCAGAAAACTCAAATACCCAGCAAGAGAGAGCCGGCTGGATTACTGCCCAAGTACTGCAGGGCTTGGGAAAGGGAGGAGGGGCACCTCTGGGCCCCTCTGGGGAGTGAACCCCGCTCCTACCGTTAAGAAAACCCCATGGCTCGGTACAGCGGCATATGCCTGTGGTCTCAGCACTCTGGAGGCTGAGGCAGGAGGATTGCTCAAGTCCAGGCCAGCCTGGGCAATGTGGCAAGATCCTATCTCTAAGCTAAGTAAAGATTTTCTTTTAAAAAAAAAAGCAAACCCAAAAAACAAGAAATGGCCACGGAGGTGGTACATGATCCTAAATCCAGCATCACAAGAAGCTGAGGCAGGAGGGCCACAAGTTTGGGTCTCACCTGGGTAACTTAGGGAGACCATCTCAAAATAAAAAATAAAAAGTGCTAGGGTTTTCATCACCCTCAGGAGGAACCAGAATTCCTTGAAGAAATGTTTGGTTCTCAGACAGGGGAAGGAAACATTCAACATTTTATTTCATCAGAAATTTAAGAAGCCGGGTGTGGTGGCACACACCTGTAATCCCAGCATGCCGGGAGGCTGAGGCAGGAGAATCGTTGTGAGTTCAAGGATGGCCTGAACTGCAGAGTGGGACCCTGTCTCAAAAAGAAAAAAGGGAAAGAAAAGAACCAGTGGGTGACAGCTGCCCACTGCCTCTCTCAGGACCACGTCTGCTCCTTCCTGTTTCAGGCACCGGCGGTATGTGAAGCAGCTGAAGTTCCACAAAGCGTAGCAAAGACGCCGTCTCTCACGGTCTCTAACTCAGCAAGCCAAGCTCTCCCGTCTCACCTGCCAGCAGACGCCTGCCAAGGTGCACTTGCCTTTGCAGAAGATGGGAGCTCCTCTGGTCACAGCGTGGTCTGGGGTGACCCAGGCCATGGCCCTTTCCCACGGCTCCCCGGCCAGCGACACCCTGGCTCTCTCCCCACATAACCCAGCACGTGGCGTGAGTCACGTCCCCCAGCGGAGGCCCGCTCGGCTCCCGCCATTCCACATGGGAGAGCAAACGCGACTGAGACGGGGAATGAATGGATTTGCAAGAAGCCACTGCGGGGTGTACTCAGTGATTGCCTAACGAGGGTCACACCCTAAGCTTCCAATAACAGCGTAAGGACAGTGACAGAGAGAGGGACGTCCAGGGGAAGCAAAGGCATGAGGCTGTCATGTGACCTGCCTGTCGCCAGTGAGGAAGCCGCCATCAGGCGGGGAACCCTTAGCTCCACAGAGGCACACAGTTAATGTGGGGACTTCACCCCGGCACCGAGCGTGTCTGGATTATTCCAGCGAGTCGGGCGACTGTGCAGCTCCTGGCTTCATCTCTGGGTTGTACAACCTTGCATGGGAAACATGCAGCGTCTTCAAAAGTTTCTGATTGCTCCCACCGTGCCCGAAGCCCCCGGGAGGGGACGGCCCCTCTGCCTGGCACCGCATGGACAGGGCTGGCCTCAGGGTGTGGGGGAAATGAGCCTGGGTCCACCCAGCTCCCTGCTCTGTGCGTCTCCTGGCGGGTGGTCCCCGGGTCGGGAACCTGCGGAAAACATTAAACACAAGTGTCTTTGTGAAAAGTGACCTAAAAGGAAGCCATTGCTGGCCCCTGGGTAGGACTCATGGGGTGTGAAGAAATCTGGGAGCGCTGGTGCTGGCGCTGGCAAGGGTAAAGGGAGGCTTCTGAGGCTTTGATCTTGAGGCAGCTCCATTCTGTGAACCCACTGCAATGGCAGGGATTTGGAAAGAGGCTTGAGAAACGTTTCCGGAAAGCTTCCCGCCAACTCAAACTTTCTGCAGAGCAAGATACAAAACTTAAGTGAAAGTAGGAACAGTGGCTAACTTGCGGTAAGAGCATGCAAACAGGAAGCAGCAGGCTCCATAGAAACAGGCTTGAGAAAGGCCCAGAAGACCTGGGGAAAATCCGAAAAAGCCCAGAGATCCTGGAGCCTTGTGCTTCATTGCACTGAAAATTTTACAAGGATTTCTGGTGCTTTTTGTAAAGGCTAAGCAGAGGTCAGTTCTTCCTGCAAACGTGACCGATGGATGCTTCCAAAATGGTACAGGTAGATTTCAGGAGCTGGAAGGCTCTGCATTCCCTGGAATGAGTTTCTTTGCTGGCCAGTTGCTGGGATGCACACCTGGGCAACCAGCCTGGGCAACCTGGCAAGACCATCTTGAAAGACACTGAGAAGAGCTGGGGAGGTAGCTCAGTGGTAGAGCACTGCCTGCATGTGTGAGGCCCCGAGTTCCATCCCCAGCGCCATTCACACAAGTAAAATTTTGCCATTGTGAGACAAGATGACAGTCAGGGGGCCTCAAAACTCTCTCCATGTCCAGCACAGAGCTCTTCTCCAGTCCCCTTGGCCTCAGACTCTGCAGACACGAGGTCGCTCCGGGGACATGGCCTCCTTACTCTTCTGACTTGACTTATTATTTTACTCTTGTTAAACGATACCCACATTTGGCCAGGTGTGGATGGACACACCTACACTCCCGCACTTGAGAGGCTGAAACAGGAGATTCATTAGGAGTTTGAGGCCAGCCTGGGCTACATAGTGGGTTCAAGGTCAAGCTTGGACTATGTAGTGAGACTTTTCTCAAAAAACAACAACAACAGAAATAAATAATCCAAAAAAATTGCAAAACACTGTCTTCCATCTTCACAATGCCAGGAAGTGGAATTTAAAGAGAACAAAGGCCCAGGGCAGGGAGGCCATTTGCCGCTCACACCTGCATGGGGGGCAGTGATCAGGGGACCTGGTCAGTGGAAGCAGCCCGTGCTGGTGGCTGTCACATTTCCCTCACTCCCTTGCTCACCCATTCTTAGAGTTTTGTGAGACCTGCTCTCCACGCCCGGTGAAGGAAGGCAGCACTTCCCCCGCGCACAGCCCTGCCCATCAGCCCTGTCCTGTTGGCCAGCAGACCCTGCGCCCCACCAGCCGCTGGCATGGGCCTGCTTTCCCGGAGCAGTGAGTGCCCTGCTCGCCCATGTGGACTGGAGTCCTGGGCGCCCGTGCTGAGCGGCACCAGCCCTGGCCATCTTCAGCGAGGCCTGCCCTGGGCACAGCAGCCGAGCAGAGACGACATCACACCCCAGTCCCACTCATCACCCGGCTGCTGTCTGCGCTGCCCGTATCCTGCACCTCTGTAGCACCCGGTGCCCAGGGAAACTAGCTCCCTTGTTGAATAAACGACTGGGAGTAGGGAGCAGGGCTGGGCACAGTGGTGTCTGGCGGTCATCCATGCTGCCTGCAGCCCCCAACAACCCCAGACCCAGCCTTGCTCCCACACAGGGTCCTGGTTCCACCCGATGGGACGCTGGCCCGGCCTCTTTGGCCTGCAGATGGTGCCAGCTGGTGCGGCCTGGTTCCCAGGAGGAATGTGCAGCCCGAGTGTCCCAGCAGTGTTGGCTCGGTCCTGGGCACTCATGCATCCAGGGAGGAGAGGGGTCCTTCCCAGGGCTCCGCAGAGCCACCAAACCTGGGAGGACAAGCTACCTCACCTGCCCCCACCCTGAGGTTGGGGTCACTGGAGACGCAGGAGGACTCGATCACTCAGCCAGGGATGAGACGGAGCGGAGCAGGCACTTGAGCACCAGCCAAGTGCCTCCCACAGAGGCCCTGGACTCAGAAAGGACCCCGAGGAGGGGGCCAGGTCTGCCTGCAGAGCCCACCGGGTGCCTCCCTCCCCTGTCCTCAGGAAGCCCTGGTGAGCTGCTCCAGGCACTGCCCAGCTGTGCTCGCTCTCAGAGCAGGGGACAGGGACACCTTGGCAGCAGGCAGGGCCACCTCCTTCACCCGCTCCGCACCACGTTCCCTCCGCTCTCTCCTGTCCTGGGTGCCGCTGCCCTGAGCCGTAGCCCTGGAGCTCTGAGACCAGCTCACTGCAGGGCCCTGCAGGCGAGAGGGTCCCCACTACTACCAGGGTGGGAACACGGTCCTCCACCTGCCGTCCCCAGGTCCTCGGGCCCAGAGGCCACTCTGCCCCCTGAGTTCAGGGGTCTCTGCGTGACTTGGGGCTGAGGGAAAGGACTCTGATGAGCCCAGTCCTGCCTGATGTTGGTCCCCAGGACTCCTGTAGGTGCAGCACCCACGTCCCCAGCCTGTTTCCTCCCTTCCCAGCTGGGCCTCTGTCCTTCCCAGGCTTGCGACCTCCTCACTCTGTGCCTTGAGGTTAATGCAGCATTGGGAGGGTTTGCAACCTCAGAAAGGGCTCTGGTGAGCCTCCGGCCCCTCTCATTTCCATGGGTAAGTAACCCACGTCCCCCCAGGAGAAGCACAGTGGTGACCTGAGGTCCTGGCAGTCTTCACCTCCCACCGTTCCCAGCGCTGGGCATCGTCCTGAGAGGGAGCGGGTGACAGATGCCCAGAAGTGGGCCAGGGACCCAGCCCTCGGCCTCCACCACGTAGGACTGCAGGAGTGCAGGGCTCAAATCTGTATGGACTTAGGGCGAGTTTCAGAGGCCGGCTCTGCAGTAGGACTGAAAAAGCTTACCTGAGGGTCACTGTGAGGGTCACGTCCTCACAGCTGCTCCTCCTTCAACGGCCGAGCTCCACTCCTGAGACCAGGTTAGGTGAATCGGTGGCTAAATGAGGAATTGTATGTCCTACCTGCATCACGACACTCTGCAAAAGACACAGTCAGAGCAAACCCCAACTTGGTGACTTTGCTTTTATTTGCACAACTCTTACATACAGTATTGAAATTATAACAGGACATAAAATACAGCACTAGCCAGGAGTGGTGGTGCACACCCCTGACCCTAGCACTCAGGAAGCAGAGACAGGAGGATCACCATGAGCTCAAGGCCAGCCAGAACTACAAGGGAAACTCCGTCTCCAAAAAACCAAAACAAAAAAAAGTTTCCATTCTCTCAATGGCAAGTTATGTGGAGAATCAGAACCACCATCCTCAGGGCATGGGCCTTTGCCAGGGCCGCTTCGGCAGCACACAGCCTGTAAAGCGTTCTGAAAGGCCTCCCACATCAAACCAGGCCCTGTCATAAACGGTTACACAAGTGCTTGTGGGGATTTAGGGCAGGAGCACTGGTCAGATCTCAAAGAGAACTTTCCACACAGAACCGCCATAGAAGGAAGTGGAATCTTTGTTCCCGTGCCCGGTGGGGGAGGAGGAGCCACGGGCAGCAGGGATGGAAGCTCCAGGGTGCGAGAAGCTGGCGGTCACCGGTGAGGGAGTCCTTGCCTCCACTCAGGGAGAGGGCAGCTTGTATGTGTTTACCAGGGAGCTGAATGAACCCTGGGAGACCATGGTAAACAAAACCAGGCACAGGCCTTTTCTACAGAGCTTACAATTTACTCTGTGAAGAGGCACATAAACACTGAACACTGAGAAAACTGGGTACTCAAATGCGCAAGAAAAATGGTAGACCCATGTCACACCAGAGACACAAACGCCCCCAAAGGGCTTTAAAAGCCAGGCAGTTCAAGGCCAGGCTGAATTGCGTAGTGAAACTCGGTCTCAAAAAAAACCCAGACTGCACCTAAGACCTAACTGAGATAAAACTATTAGATTTTAGAAGAAAATGTGGGTATAAATTGTTGTGATCATGAATTAGGCAGTGGCTTGTCAGCTATTATACCAAATATACAGTCAACAAAATAAAAAAATTCATGGATCATTATAAATTTAGAATTTATACAGAATTCTTACAATTCAGTAATGTAAAGGTGCAAGCCAGGAATGGTGGTGGTCCATGCCTGTAATCCCACCATTCCGGAAGCTGAGGCAGGAGGATCCCTGCAAGTTTGAGGCCAACTTGGGCTACATGGTGAGGCTCTGTCCCAAAAGACAAAACAAAGGGTCAGAGATTTAGCTCAGTGGCACAGTGCCTCCCTGGCAAGTGTGAGGTCATGAGTTCAATTCGGTACCCCCCCCAAAAAATCAAAAAACAAAACAAAGGCAAAGGAATCAATATTAAAATGGGCAGAGAATTGGAATAAACCTTTCTCCAAAGGTATGCAAATGGACAGACACCAGGGAATACACAGACACACCTCAGGGAGTGGCCACTCCAACCACCAGAAGGAAAAAGACCGCAGGTGGGCAGGCATTCCGGGAGGCTGAGGCAGGAGGATCAGAAGTTCAAACTCAGCCGGGGCAATTTAGTGCCCAGACTTATCAAGATTATGTCTCAAAAAATAAAAAAGGGAAAAAATTTTACATATAAAATGGAAACAAAGCTTTGTAAACAGGGAGGGGAAGAGGAGTTGAAGGAAGGAGAGGGGATTGGGGAAAAAGCAGGACTCAACATATATCATGTGTGGGAATAAAATCCCTGTGGTGAGTGGGATCGTTACGGATGCCTAAAGTGTGCCGGTAAACTTCACCTTAAAGAGGGGTCTGGGGGTAACTCAGCGTGAGGCCTGGATTCAGCTCTCGGTTCCAAAACAGACCAGCCATGATGGTGGCCACAGCGCTCTGTGAGTAAAATAAAAAGCATTTCATTGTTGACTTTTAAAGAGCAAATTACGGGGGCCAGGGATTTAGCTCAGTGGCACAAGCACCTGCCTGAGTTCGATCCCCGGCACCAAAAATAAATAGATAAGAAAATAAGAGTGAGTTATCACTGAGCATGGAGCCGCACACCTGTGATCCCAGCACTCCGGGAGGCTGAGGCAGGAGGACCACAGGCTCAAGCCCAGCCGGGTGGCTTGGTGAGTTAGCGAGCTCTTGTCTCAGACACAATGCAAAAAAGATCTGGGGCTGCAGCTCAGTGCAAAGCCCTGGGTTCACCCCCCGTAACAACACTCTAAGAGAACTGGGAGCCAGGACCCCAGCACCGGGTCCACACCTTCAATCCGGGCTGCTCAGGAGGCTGAGGAGCGGGGCCTCGAGAACCAGCAAGTCCGAGAACCAGCAAGACCTCATCCTCGAAGCAAAAGCTAGAAACTACAAAAGGGTGAACTACATCTCAATAAAGCTGCCATTTAAAAGTAGGAATAAGTTGAACAGATGTTTGAACACTCAAAATGTACAAATGAAAATGCCACACATAGCAGCATGATTTTATACTGATTTATCTATTTTTTGAGGCGGAGACTTGCTATGTAGCCCAGGCTGGACTCACACTCATGGTGATCTTCCTGTCTCAGCCTCTGAAGTCAGGGGTGGAGGACACACGCCACCACATCTGGCTTCAGCAGCAGTGTTATTTACAGTTGTTAAAAGCTGTAAGTGATCTGTGTCCCTAGGGGGTGGGTAAACGAAAGGAGTGATACACACACACACACACACACACACACACACACTGAAACATCACTTGGCTGAAAGGCGGAGATTGGGACGCTTGCTACAATGAGGATACAATTTGAAAGCATTATTTTAAGTGAAACAAAACTTACTCCCTCCATGAGAAGAGTGTAGCTAAATTCCCAGGGGATGGAGAGTAGACAGTGCCTGGGAGCTGAGGCAGGGAAATAAGGCACTGGCTCCTAGTACAGAGCCTTGAGGAAGAGGAGAAAAGCGGGTAAGGGGGACGTGACAACGGTTCCACAACCATGTGGGTAAACTTGGTGCCACTTAAAATGTTAAAATGGCGATATGGTGTCGCATGCCTGTAATCCCAGCATTTGGGAGGCTGAGGCAGGAAGATCACTAGGAGTTTGAGGTCAGCCTGGGATACAGAGTGAGACCCTGTCTCCACAAAACTAAAACAACAAAAAGGTTAAAATGTGTTTTCTTTTGTTTCGAGATAGGGTCTCACCATGTAGTTCAGGATGACCTTGGAAACAATTCATAGCCCAGGCTGGCCTCAAACTTACACTGGTCCTCCTGCCCCAGCCTCCTGAGTGCTGCAATTACAGGCATACGCCACCATGCCCAACTGAAATGTAAAGCTTACATATACTTTATCACAGCTTTTTAGAAAGACAGTTCTTTGCTCATAGGGCGCCAGGCCTGGACAAGGTTGCAGCTGGGGGTGGGGAGGGCTAACGCTCTACTTTAATTCCTTTCTCTGGTGTTTAGGCTTCTCCCATCTGATGTACTGCTTTCAGACGTGCTGGGGACTGAAGCCAGGGCCCTCACGGGAGCGCATCCTCTCCTTCCCATGTCTTTGCTTTGAGACAGGGTCTTGCTAAGCCCCCGCCGAGTGAGGTGGGTTCCTGCTGACTCAGCCTCCTGGGGTGCCAGGCGTGGGCCCCCATGCCCCGCTCCAGCTGGGCAACTTCTGTAATCCCAGAGATCCAGGGATGGAGGCTGGTTTTGTTCCTTTGTCACTATTTTGTTTACGACTCAGTGTCCACAGAAAAGTACAGGAGGCTTGGGACCAACGCTCTATTCCTGGCCTGTGTGTGACCTTTGGTGTTTATCTTCATGCGTGTCTTTTTCCAGATTGCTCAGCTTTGCTTACCTTCCCCTCCACCCCCCACTGACCTGGGTCTGTTAGTCACCGTGCTGTCAGCCCCCGGCCTGCTTACCGGGTCCCACCTTCCTGCCCCCAGAAAGTCTCCGGCCCCACGGAGGCCCAGCTCGCCCTGCCCAGGGCCCCAGAACGCCTCTTGCACATTTTTGCCTGATTCCTAGACTGACGTCTTCCCTGAATGCTGATTATTCAGTCCCTTTCTTTGCAGCTTTCCAGGAGCCAGGGCTGGCTGGGTGCCCATCAGCCGGCCGGCCGGAAGTCGGCTTCCTGGGCTGCCTGGCCCGGGCCCAGGCACTGATGTCACCCGGCCCCACGGCGGAAGCTATTGCCCAACCCGAGGGGAGACTGCCCAACCACACGCTCTCTGCCCTCTCCTGGGTCCCGCAAGCATTTTCCCAGACAGGAGGCCGCTGGCAGCGGCAAGGGCACCCAGCCTTCACCCGCGGCGGTGCAGCTCCAGGCCGGCACCGTGAGCCCGCTGGGTGGTGATGCAGACGAGCCCCAGAGTCTGAACAGGAGCCTCTGCACCCTCATTCCTGACCTCTGACAAGCCTCTGGACTCTTTGGGAGATTTTAAAAACTATGAATAATAATACTTACCTCATGGCACTATTAGTACACAGGCTGCAACCACAGGCTCCATTACTGAGGAGTGGGGTGAGGTCATCTGTGTGGAGGGTTCAGAAGCCTGAAGCTGAGGTGATACAAAGTCTGCTGTGTAGGAACCCGGTCCTGGGCAGGCGGAGCGGAAGAGGCTGCAGGCTGATGGGAGGGAGGGAGGCAGGCAGGCGGCTGCTGCCAGGTGAAAACAGCCCTGCCAATGTCCAGGGCTCAGCTACCTCGTGTGCCCAGCTACCCCACAGTCAAGATGGGGACTATGAAAATACCTGTGTCTTGCTGGGCATGGTGTGCACACCACAATCCCTGTACTCAGGAGGCTGAGGCAGGAGGATCACCGTGAGCTTCAGGCCAGTCTGGGCTACATAATGAGAAACTGTCTTCAAAAAACCCAAAAGAGAGGGGGTTCTGGGGAGAGCAGAGTGCTACCCTGGTTTGTGCAAGCTCCTGGGTTAAATCCCTAATACCACAGAAAACAAAAACAAACCAACCCTGTGCCTGAAAGAACCACAGGCTTTTCAATAAATGGTTCTGAGGAAAGTCCACACGCAGAAGAATAAAACTGGACACTTACTCCTCATCCATTACAAAACTCAACTCAAAATAGGTGAAAGATTTAACACACAAGCTATGAAACTGCTAGAAGAAAATGGGAAATTCAGGATACGAGAATGGGCAAGGATTTTTTGGACAAGATACGGAAAGCAAAAATAGACAAATGGGTTTACAGCAAACTAAAACTCTTCTGACAGCAAGGCAAACAGTTCAGAGTGACAAGACAACCTGCAGAAAGGAAGAAAATAGATGCTACAGAAAGGCTGCACTGCATTAGCTCACCTTCTGTGGGACCTGAAACTGTTGATCTCACAGAAGATGAGGTGCCGATTACCAGCCAGGAGGGATGGGGAGGGAGGCTGGGGTATGGGGGTAGACAGGGACTGAAATTCTGCTGTTTCTGCATAGTGAGTGACCACAGAGAGCAACAGTGCACTGTGTGCTGCAAAGAGAAAAAAGAAAGAGAGAGAAACGACAAAAAAAAAAAAAAAAAGCAAAAAGCAGCTTCGTTTCCACCGCCCAGGGACTGACCTGGGCCTTCCTTCCCGGGGGCTCCCACAGCCTCAGCCCGGCCTATTGGTTACCTGGAGATGCACGTGGCTTGCTAAGGCACCAAGCTGCCCAGGGTGGACTCATGATCTTCCTGCCTCAGCCTCCCAGAGAACTGGGAGTACCGACCTGCACCACCACGCCCCGCAGGAAGGGAGTGTTTTGAATGTTTTAGAAAAAGAGGAAGGAGATGGGAAGGCAGAGGAGAGGGTGCTGGCTGGGTGGCACAAGCCTGTATCCGGGAGCCTGAGACCTGAGGATTGGGGCTCACAGTTGGGCAATTTAGGGAAACCTGATCTCAAAAAATAAAAAGGAACTGGGGATGTCACTCAGTGTGGAGGCTCTGGGCCAATTCCCTGGACTCTGAGGGAGAGAGGGAGGGAGAGAGGGACCCACGCCATACGGGTGCCACAGTCTGTGGGGAGAGTGAGTGAGTACCAGGTGTGTCACTCTGGAGGCAGGACAAGAATGTCCTCCCAGGGCCCCTGTCCACTCTGCAGGCCAGGGCTGGGCATGCAGGCTGCTCAGGAGACCCCACACAAAGGGTTGCTGCCCCAATCCTGTCCACGCAACAGGCAGAGCAGTGCAACTGAAATCCAAGGGATTGCCTTCCCTGAGGGACCATCCACGGGTCCGTGGGAGGCCTCGCATCTCAAGCCGACCTGTGGGCCTCTGCTGTGGCCCAGTCCTGACCAACCTGGTCCCCACACCCAGCGGCAGCAACCCCAGGGCACAGCTGGTCCTCTCCTGCTACCCCCGCCCTGCTGACGCCCAGCCCCAGGAGCAGCCGCCAGAGTGGGGACCTGGCTCCCCGTCTCCTCCCTAATTCTTGAGGGCACTTCTGTTGCTGCCAGGGCAGATGGTGAAAGCCTGGAAGAGGGCGGCCGGAGGTGCTGATGGCCAAGCCTGTCTGCTCCCGTGGGACCAGGGAGGATGTGGGAGAGGGGTTCCATTCACCCTGGCTGAAGCTTGCTTATTGGTTTGTTTCTTTGGTTTTGGTTTTGTTTTGTTTTGTGGTAATGGGAGTCAAACCCAGGCCTGTTTTTATTTTTTAATTCAACTTTTTTGGTACATTTTAGATTTACATAACAATCACATTCATCATAGGTAATTTGTACCTGTCCATGATTTTTTTTGATTTTGAGTCAGGGTCTCACTAAATTGCTAAGCTGCCCGGACTGGCTGGGACCTGAGATCCTGCTGCTTCGACGTGGAGTTCAGGCCCAGACCCACCTGAGGTGGCACCAGGGGGACTTTGCCACACTAGCGGGCTGACGAGAACCTCAGTTCCAAACGATCAGCAGAGACTGGAATTTTTTAATCCTTTCTACATTGTTCAAAAGGAAGTACAACAGGCAGGTAACGTACTATCCCAGGGCCGGTTACACACGCCTTTGTTGTTAACTGCTGGGCAGAAATCGCTCTCACAGGAACAGCAGCTAAATGAGGTGACATTCGTGCAGCACAGAGGAAGAATCCGTCCCGTGTGGGACGGGGCAGCAGCATCCTGGCAGCGATCCCTCTCTGGGACTCAGAAACTGTCCTCGCTGGCTGAGCCGCACTGACCCTGCAGTTGGCACCCACAGTGTCAGGCTCGGTAAGTTTGTAGCTTTCTAACCCCAGGGACAGGCAGTGTCTCCTGGTTTCGTCCTTGAACAGTGTTAGAAATATGTTTAGTATTAAAAGTATAAGTTTTAAAATCTCCTCTACATTGAAGTAGCCTCTGCACCTCAGCCTCACGGAGCGCTGGGGACACGGCCACACTTCCGGAACTGACAGACAGATTTGCCACAATTCCCATCAAAACCCAAGGGCATTCCCCACACGGCCACAGGCAGCAATCCTGGAATTCATATGGGACCAAGGAAGACAACACAGCAACAGCAGCCCTGGGAAAACAGAGCAAAGGAGGGGACCTCACAATCCTGGATTTCAAGTTATGTTATGAACCACAGTGATAAATACATAAATCAAACCAACAGCAACCTGCCCCTGGCACAAAGACAGATGCACGGACCCACGGGCAGGACAGAGGATGCAGGACCAACCGCAGCACACTCAGGCATCTGAGCTTTGACAAAAGGCCAGAAACGTCCGCCAGAGGGAATTCAGCTCTGCCATAGAGGGTGCCGGGGCAGCTGGCCATGCACGGAACTGGCCCAGATCTGTCACCATGTGCTAGATCAACATCAGAATGATTCAAACGTCCAAATGTTAAGGTGGAAACAATCCACTGGAAGATAAAATAGATAACATTTTGAAGACATAGGCGTAGGCAAGGAATGTCTGAATAGACCCTAATTACACAAGAAATAACATCAAGAATCAACAAATGACAGGGGAAAAAAAAGGAAGCCAGGGCTTTAGCTCAGCAGTTCAAGCGCTTGCCTGGTAAACACAAGGTTGTGAGTTCAATCCCTGGTATCAGAATACAAAGTTTTAAAAAATTGGCAACTGAATTGAATAGACACTTCTCAGAAGAAGGATAAAGGCCAATAAATACATGAAAAAATGTTTACCCTCATCTGCCATTAGAGAAATACATGTTGCTAAAAGTTTTCCAGGCTGGGCTCCCGCTTGGAACATTCCTGCCTCAGCCTCCCAGAGTGCTGGGATTATAGATCTGTACCAAGAGACACCCGCAGCACACACCTCCTGCAGGACAGTCATAGTCACCCTGGGACCCATCCCTGACACCATCGGATTAAAGAGGAGAGGTTGACTTTGGTTCCCATCTCAGCTCAGTCACGGCTGAGCGCTGCAGACACCCTGAGGACCCACGTAGAGAGGGGGGTGTGGCCCTCCATCACCTCTCACAGACACCCCCCCAACAGCTGCTGGGCCACCATGCTGCGACCTCTGCATACCCCACTTCTGAGGGCCCGGGCTTGGACGCCGTGGAATAAGCCACAGCCCTGTACGCATCCCCAAGAGAAGCAAAACTTCACTGAACAGCAGGTGTGCATAGCAGCCTCATGTGTTTTTGCCAAAAAGTGGGTTACAGTGAAAAGTGGGTGGTTTAACATGTCTATACCACAGAATACCACCCACCTGCCCACAGAAAGAAGCCCAAATTACTGAGGAATGCAAGGACCTGGACGATCCTCAGAGGCATCATACTGAGTAGGAAAAAACCCTGCCTCAGGTCTCACACGTGGTCCTGTCCACGTGCAGCCGGGACTGGCCTTGAGGTTTTGGGGATCCCCCTGACTCAGCCTCCAGAGTGCTGGGATCACAGGTGTGCACCACCAGGCCTGGCCTAAAAACTGTATTTTAAAAGAAACTTCTGACCCTCACGTTCCTGCACAGAGCCCAGAGGAGCTGCCCAAGGAGCCGTCCACCCCCCCCGCCCCGCCCCCCACAGACTGGTGTGCGGCCTGGAGGAACCAGCTCGCGGGCCAGCGCTCGGGTGGGCAGTGTGTCCGGCCCAGGCCTGGGTCTCGTGTGCTGTCTCCTGAAAAGCAGCTCCCGAATGCCCCAGAGTTGAGAAATTTAGCAATCAGCTGCATTTATTGTTGCTGTCACTTGAAAATTTTAAGTACATTTTTGTAATACAAAAAGCATCTGTTCAATGTTTAAAAAAAAAACTGAATCAAAAACAAAACGAAGCAAAGCCAGTCCTGCTCCCCAGACGCCGCGGTCGCCAGGCTCCTCCTTGGTCCTGAATCAGGGTCCCTGTGCCACTGCCCAGCAGCCCTTCGTTTACAGGGGCACCCTGTTTCCCCACGACAAGCCTGGCCTGGGCCTGGCCCTCCTGGCCGCAGCCTGGGCCCAGCCACCTGGGCCAGACCAGGCGCCCGCCGACCCCAGCCCTCGCCTGCCCCTGCTCCCGGGGCGGCTGTGCTGCCCAGCCGTGCCTCCTTCCTAATCCTCAAGCCAGGGACCCAGGCCAAGAGAGGAAGAAGGAAAAGTGCAAGGGAACTCGAGATAATCTGGTATCTGAGGAGGCGGAGGCGGAAGAGGGGGAAGCGGCGGAGGAGGTGACACCGGAACAGGACAGCCTGAAGCTGTCCCTGCAGCTCCATGGTCGAACATGTGCCAAGCACAGAAAAGAGAAGAAACACGCTCCCTGGAGAGCTGCACACCTCCAGAGCAGCTTCGGGGTGAGTCGCATCCATGATTCCCAGTGTCTGGTACAGGCCTGGCCCCGCCCCGGCTAGGGGGCCTCTGCTGCCCGCGCTCTGTCCGGTCTGGACAGGCCCAAGTCACCGCGGGTCCCACCCCTTTCCCTGAGTCCCCAGAGCCCCCAGAGTCACGGGGGAGCTGGCTGCCCCCAGCACGCCCCTCACTGTCTTCCTGGCCCCAGAGGGGTTCATCCAGTGCCTCCCCAAACTGCAGGTGCAGGTGCCAGCCCAGCACCTCCTGCTGCGTCTAAAGCCAAACCTTTGGGGTCAGGAAACAACGGCAAGGAAATAAGTCCGGCTCCCCTGGGTGGAGTAATGCAAACTTCTATCCCGATTCGATTCTCCATGGGCCACTATGGCACTGAACGATGCTAAATTGGCCTTCACATGCGTTCTGTCCAGTGAGGGCCTCAGCGGCCGTCCCCGTGCACACTGGGAGGCTGAGGCAGGAGGACTGAAAGTTTGAGCCCAGCCTGGACAGTTCAGTGACTTAGTGAGAATCTGTCTTAAAAAACGTATCTACGGCTGCCAAGAAAGTGAACAGGAAAAGTGACCCGACCCTAACTCAGCTTCTCGGACCACTGCTCACAGCGTGAGTCCTCTCTGTGACCCCGTGAGAGGCACAGCCTCGCTCATCGGCCAGTAAGCCACCAGCTCCTCAGCAGGGGACTCCGCGGGCATGCGCCAGCATGGTCCTATCTGCTGGATATGACATTGGTCCACGGGTCCCATGGATCCCATGGGCCAAGGACCCAGTCCAAGGGGTCAAGGTGGGCCAAGGACCACCACCGGCCTTTGTGCTCTGGTCCTACGAGCTGAATTCGGGTCCCCGCTTTCTGTGCCTCTCGGGGCCCTGGTTAGCTTTGTGCCATGCTCTGGACCGTGTGGCTGTAAGTCACAGTCCCTGCCACCTGCTCCCGCTCACAGCCCAGCAAGTGTGGATCTCAAGCTGCAGGCGGAGGCCCCAGGCCCTGTGTCCTTCCCTGGTGCCACCCCCACGTGTCCCCCTATGCAGGGGCCCCAACCCTGGCCTCTTCGTGCACGGGGGCTGCAGTGACGGGCACTGTGGAACACACTTCCTTGCATGTTGGGTTACCGAGGAGAACAGGCGCTTAAGTGGCCAGGCTGGGGTGTCGCTCGGGGCACGGTGTGTGCCAGACCCCAGCATGGACTCAGCCCTGCAAAACCAAAGCAAACCAAAGAAGCCTGACGGCAGGGGCAGCGACCGGCTCTCCTCCTGCTGTCCTAACCCTTGTCCCTGCGGAGGGGTCAGAGCCTCTGCACCTGCCCAGGGAGGGAAACCCGGTTTCTGCCAGCTAAGGGGCAGGAAGAGGGCAGACAGGAGAGTCCTCTTCCAAGCCTGTGTCTGGGGCGGAGGAGCCCAAAGGGACAGCGTGGAGAAGAGCCAGGGGCAAAGGCCAGGAGCTGAGGACCAGCACTGTGTCGCCTCCCTACTGTCGCTTTTGGTGGGAAGGCTGTGGGGGAGCCAGGTGAGGGGGAGAAGGCGGGCAGCCGCCCAGAAGTGGGGAGGCCTGGGACGCAGCCACCCAGGGCAGAGGACGATGTTGCTGCTGGAGGGACCATTAGCTTAAAGGCCAAGTCCAAGGGGATTCACAGAGGAGCGGACGATGCCACTGCTGGGAGAGATGGGACAGAGGGCGTGGGGCGAGGTGTCTTCAGAACAGGAGCCCAGGATGGTGTTCTCTGTCCCTCAGGCATGCGCCAGGGAGACCTCCAGAAGCAGGGAGAAAGGCTTGTCCTGAAGCTACAGTTTTTCTTTTTTTTTTTAATCTGTACCGGGATGGAACTCATAACTGGGTGCTTGCAAAGTGGGTGCTTGCAAAGCAGGCGCTTATGCCGCTGAGCTAAATCCCCAGCCCCGCCCCGTTTTTTTTTGCTACAGTGTTTCTTAAAACACAACCTTGAAAGTCTCCATTGTCTTGTCTTCTTTTATCTGCTTTGTGTTTCTCTTGTCCTATCTCAAGAATGCCGCAGAAGGCCCGTCCTGACCTTGTCTCTAGTCAGGCAGCCAAGACAGATGCTAAACCCAAGGACACATGTGTCACTCATCTCTGGCTGTGGGACGGGAGACAGCAGGCGTCCCTGGAAGGACTCAGGGACCGGAGGAGGAGCTGGTTTCCTCCCAGAGGCCAGGGAGAGGGGGCAAAGCGCCCTTCAGGTGGAGGGAAGGGAAGGGATCCTCCACAAAGGCCCTGGAAAGCTGGGCGCTCTTGTATTTCTTTGTATACGTTTCCTGTTTTGCAAATTTTCCACAACAAGCATTTGTAACCAACAGAAGGAGGAAAATGTTATTAGTTTAAACAAAGAATCAAGGATGTGGGGAGAAAAGGGTGTCCGAGGGGGGAGGGCGCATTCCAGAGGGCTTGGTAAGCCCAGCTGAGCAAGTCCTGCGTGGTGGGAGCAAAGCTTGGGTGACTCACACACACACACCATAGAGCTGAGGCTGGGGAGAAGGCAGAGAGCCACCCGGAGACTGCAGGGAGGCACGCACACTCAGAGCGGGGAGAACAGGAGAAACCACAGGCACAAGGTCAGCTGAGAAGCTCCTGCTTCGGCCAAGCACGGGGTGCACGCCTGGAATCCCAGCACTGGGGAGGCTGAGGCAGGAGGACTGCCAGAAGTTTGAGGCCAACCTGGGTTACATAGTGAATTCAAGGCCAGCCTGAACTATATAGAAGACCTTGTCTCGAAGTTTTAAAAAGTCCTTGCAGGGAAGGCATGCGAGGGGAGGGGAGCCGGGACAGGCAGCAGCCCTTGTTACTTCTAGGTACCCAGGGGCTGTGCTTCCTGCCCCACAGCAAAAGTGGAAAGTGTGGTTTCAAAGGCTTTCCCAGTCTGTAATCTCCAAACAGCTGAGCCCAGGGAGATGATAGAGATAAAGTCAGACACTGGTGCCGTGGCAAGGGCCGGGCTCAGGCAGGTTTGGAAACTTGAGGACTGATAAGCTTTTGAGGTCCAGCCGCCTCCTCCAGATCGATAAGGATAATGGGCCACCCATGCCCGCCGGCCTGACCCCCCCCCACCTCCCTCCCTCGCACCACACCGCCCCAGGAAGCTCTATCAGCTGGGAGGTGACTGGGGGAGGGGCTGCCCCCCATCCCTGTGAGCAGGACCCACAGGAAGTGACACTTTCCCCTTGAGTTTCCACCTCTTCCTGTGCACATCAGGCTGGGCTCCCACTGTGCCCTCCTGGGCTGTGCCCCTCGCCTCTAGCTCCCCAGCTCCCCACCCCCACGTGCCAACCGCTCAGGGTGGAGCTGAGAGCAGCTGTCCACCAGGCCCAGAAGCTGAAGCTAACATTAGGATCCTGTCCTGGCCCTTGTCTGTTTCCACCGAAAAGAGAAGCAAACTCATACGAAAGCTTCATGTAATCACTTCATGTAAGTCATCAAGCTCAGAAGCAGCTGGCAAGTGGCCACGGGGCTCTGTCCACAGTGCTGTGGACAGAGCAGCACGGGGCTGCTGCCTTCGGGGATGCAGGAGGCAGAAACAGTCCCAGCCCCTGGCGACTGTATCTGCTGCTGGAGGCAGGAGGTCCTTAATAAAAGCAGCATCAGCCAGAGACCTGGGTCGCTCCACAGAGGCCTCAGGTACAATTTTTGCTAGATGAGTTACGTGGGTCGACCATTTGTTCCTCTATTCCTCCGTTTCTTTACCTGTAAGATGGTAATGATAGCTACTTTAGGATCAAATGATGCAGCATATGTGAAAAAATAAAGACCTAAAAGGAATCCTTCCACAGTTAACTTGAATAGTCTCCCATTCATACTTTTGCTTTCTGTGGTTTTTGCAGCCTTTGAAAATACTGAATGGAAAATTCCAAAAATAACAGTGCCTAAGTGTTCAATCGTGATCTGTTTTGAACAGCATGATGAAATCTTGTGCTCTCCCACTCTGTCAAGACCAGGATGTGAATCATCATTCTGCCCAGTGTATCCGTGCTGTATACCCTACCCATGCACTGTTGTCATGACCCCATGATCCAGGTTCCCCAGAAGCAGCCGTCTTCCCGCTGATATGTGGTCACGAGGCAGCGGGAGCCTGGTGTTACATCACAATGCCTGTGTCTCTCACTTTACTTCATCACATAGCCGTGGGACCATCACAGATCATCCAGGGAGAATGAGTACAGTTCAGAAAGAAAGAGGCCACAGTCACAGCATTTGCTACAGTGTATCATAACTATACTACTTCAGCGTAGTTACAGTTGTTAATCTCTTAGTGTGCCTAATATGTAAATTTAAAAAAAAAATTTTTTTTTTTTTGGTACTGGGGACCGAACTCACGACCTCGTGCTTGCCAAGCAGGCGCTTATGCCACTAAGCTAAATCCCTGGCCCAGTGAATTAAATATTATCATGGGGAAAACAGCCTAGGTAGGGCTTGGTACCATTTGACGTTTCAAGGATGCTCTGGGCTCATGAAAGCATCCTCCTTGACTGGGGGGTCATTGTATTTTGCAAAGAAGGGATTCCTTCCCCCAAGGCTGTCCTTGACACATGACTGGCAATCAGGGTGGGGGCCATGTATGCTCCCTGGAATCTGGGTGGGGCTGTGACTGTTCTGCCAACTGGGCAGAAGGAAAGGGGTTGGGGTGGCTCCTTGGCAGAGCAGGTGTGAGGTCCTGGGTTTGTCTCCCAGCACCTTGGGAGAGAAAAAGGCATCCAATTCCTGCCTCTCGCCAGCCCTGCTACTATGCAAGAGAAACAGACTAGACCACAGGAAGGAGAGCAGGGAGGAGAGACTAGACGGGGGGAGAGCAGCGACCCTCCAACCAGTGGCTTTGGAGTGAGACGCCTTCGGAAGATTCTAGACGTGCTTTTCGCTCCTCCAGCAGCAGCCGCTCCCATGGCCTCTATCCAGTCCTCACCCCAGGACCCGTGATTGTGACCAAGGCTGCCTCGGGCTGCAAGGCCTGGGGATTAGTGGGCAGCACCAGGCAGCCAGAGCATAGGTAACTCGAGGTCACAGCAAAGTGCCTGAAGGAGCGGAGACTTAGGGCACCGGAGAACACGGCCAGCCCTCGCTGCCGCTTCTCACCCTGTGCCGCTGTGCCCCTGCCCAAGCCACCAGCAGCCTGAGCCGAAATGCAAAGAAACAAAACTACGCCGACCTTTTCTTGACACTCATTGCTCTTCAACGTCTCTTGCCTTGGAGTCGTGGCGCCAGTGCGGTCCCACGCTGGCCTGCGCCTCCGCTGCTCCCCACCTGCATTTTCCATGATTCCTCACCCTCTGCCCACCTTCCCGCTTCCTCCACAGAGCCTGTCACTCTGTTCCTCGGTGGCTTCCCAAGAGTCCACACCTTCCCTTTCAACCTGTGCAGCGTCTGCCACCCCCACACCTGCTTATCCAGTCCACTCTTTCATGTGACCACCTGTGCTGTGCCCCAGGTTTCTCACCAGCCTGGAGCAGTTTCTGGTTTCCTTGCCACATTCAGATGGGGCCCCTGTTGGTGACACTGAGCCGGGGTCCCTCTGCCCAGCTGCGGTTTGCAGGCCTGGTGTCCCAGGGGCTCACACAGGCGCTCAGCCCGCACCCTGGCCTTGCTCCTCCCCTTCCCATCCTGATCCTCCAGCTGCTCCTGAGAGCCTCGTGGCAGGACTGGCGTGGAGCCCAGGCCTTAGACAATCCCTCTGCCTCTGCTCTGCGTCCCGGGCCCTGCAGCCTGCTTGTTCAGAGGCCCTGCGCTGGCTCTGCTTGAGGTGACCCAGCTCTGACTTCACCTGGCTGGCTCGCCCAGCACCCTCCCTGGCAGCCCTGTCTCCCTGAGGCTCGTCCTTGGTCCTAACACTTTCCTGCAGCTTCCCGACCTGCACGTCTTCTTCCTGTGGGGGAGACTGCCCCCACGGAAGCCAGCTCACTCCTTTCCGATCTTTGCCACCTCCTGCTTTCCCTCCCCCTCTGCTTCATGCCCCACACACCCTATTACCATCCCCTAACGACTCCCCACATCCCCGCGCCGCCCGCAGGCTTGCCGAGCAAGGGCCTCAGATCTGCTGGCCAGGAGATGAGGTTCTTTTGTGCGCTCTCCTGGACCCTCGCTGGGCCCTGGCCTGCCCCATGTTTACTCAGCCTCATTTATCAGATTTCTAACTTTCTATTCCTGTCAGCTCTTCCAGAGACAAACTCCCGGGTCTCCCCTTCCTGCACCTCTGCCCACCAGCTGTGGAGTGGACACTGCCCCAGCCTGGCCCCGCCAGTGCCTCCCAGAAGCTCCCCGGTGTCCCCTGCACAGCTGGGCCAGGCAGGGGTCTGGAACAGGAGAGCCTGAACACTGCTTCTGGCGGCGGCCTGCAGAAGAAGAGGAGTGAGTCTGTCACCCTCTCTCCTTTGGCTGGGAGGGGCCATTCCAGCAGCCACCCTAGGTCGTGAGGTAGAATCAGCTCCTGAGGAAGGGGAGGCAGGAGCAGGGTGCTGCCCAAGCCCAAGTGCCCACCGGGTCGGGACCTGGTTTCTGGTTTCTGTTACAGAGCAGAACCTACACAGGCAGCCACTGTGCTGTGGGCACCCTTGATGCTTACGGCAGAGCCTGATGTAACTGGTACCCAGGCCTCCGTGATTCTTGTGAAGGAAAGAAAGGAGCATACACAGTGCCCAGGAAATGTTCCACAGCCACTGCGCGAGTTTGATTTGCATTATTTCTGATTTCTGTGGCGTAAACATCCCATTAAGGCCAACTGGAAGCTGCCAGTACTGTATCGGATCCACTCTCTTGAGCCTGTGCAGGCACAGCACGGGGTGGACCAGGTCTTGCCGCACACCAGGCTGTGACAGGCACGTCACACACACTGTCTCCTTAATCCTAGAGTCCAACCCTGAGTGGAAGTGAAGCTAAACTTCTTCAACCGTTCGTTCTTTCAAGGAAGAAATTCCAGAACCGATAGATACGTTTTTTTTTTCATCTTTTTTACAGCCTTGAAAGGTAATCAAATCATTCCTATCATGGATATTGGGTAAGGTGAAAGTTATATGATCTAAGAGAAATCAGAGTATATTATGGGTAACTGAAAGACAAGGAAATGGTGGTCAGGAATGGAAAATGTGAACATTATAAGTATCTTCCAGGGTTCCACTGTCCTGTGTCCATGCCCTTCTCCTCTGATAAAAACATGCTGGGTTCTTTGGAGAACTGACGGTGTGTAGCTCACAAAGCTGTCAGCTGAAGCAGTCCTTCTTCCCTTCCCCCTACCCAAACCGGGGGACAGCCTCTGCCTGCCGGGCTCGGAGTGATGAACACAGCCGGAAGCAGGGAGCCGGGACAGGACGGCCAAGTCCCGTCCCAGCCCTGTGCAGCCTCCTGGCTCCTGGGTCTCCTCCTGAGCCTGGTTCTCTAGCCTTCCTTTGATTCTGGGGATGATCAGGACCCTCCTGACGCCCTTCTGTTTCAGGCAGCATCATTTGTTGCTGTGGCTGAGTCCACAGAAACCAGAGTGCTAGGGAAGAAAAGTGAAAGCTTGAGGAAAATCAAAGGAAGCAGAGAAGAGCCCTGAGTTTCAGAAGAGCGCTTCTAAGTTGATACTGTCAAAGAAGCAACGGCAGTGATGTAAGGCAGACCTAAGCCAGCCTGTCCCAGGGCCTGGCAGCAGCTGTCAGTGTTACCAGGCAGAGCTAACATTACATAACCCCAAGCGTTATGCGAGGCCATATTCCAGCCGGTACTCATCCAGGGTTAGTAAATACAGACAACTCGACCCATTTCACACCGAGTGTATCCAAGTTCCACTGCTTCCAGAATCATTGTGAAACACAGGGAACGCTTTCTTTTTGTTTTACAGCAGGAGAGCTGGAAAGAACACAGACCAGTAAGGACTCTTAGTCAGCATTTTCTCTTCTGGAAAGTAGAGGGACATTTTAGTTACCTCATGGAAAACTGCAAGCACCGGGGATGGGCAAGTGTCTAGCAGGGAAATTGAGAGTGGAATCCAGGTTTGTGTCACCATCCAGATTCCTGCTGATTCTCTGCCTCCACCAAAACATCCCGCTAGCCATGGTGATCTCACCCTGCTCCGAATTCCCAGAATGCTTGGCGGTACTTCAGCCTTCCTTTCATGGACAGCCAGGATGGTCATTTGCTGGGTCTTCCCACGAGGAAAAGTACTTATTAAGCTGCAATGGACCAAGCAGATGTAGTCACCATGCTACTAGGCCACACATAATGGCGGATATGGTTATAGACATACGCGTGCTACGCATTTTCCTCTTATTTTCCCTGACCTAGGTTCTAGACTTTTTAAGACCTATATTTTTATACATCTTTCTACCTTCTGCTGCTCTTAATTGGAACGCACTGGACAAGTGGCCAGCCAGTGATTGGCCGGGGCATCAGCTCCACCATTTAACAAGCTCATGGCCTGTGGCCACGGATTCTTGCCATGCTTCTGTGTCCAGCAGGGCTGCCAGGGGACCGCTGAGGTTACTGGGGCAGAGCACCTTGGCAACGGAAGTCACTTGCCTAAGTTCCCCTTCAACCGCCCAGTTC
Organism: Hydrochoerus hydrochaeris; assembly: GCA_004027455.1. Classification (NCBI taxonomy): domain Eukaryota; kingdom Metazoa; phylum Chordata; class Mammalia; order Rodentia; family Hydrochaeridae; genus Hydrochoerus; species Hydrochoerus hydrochaeris. The sequence continues at coordinate 144,253 of PVLA01004533.1, read as the reverse complement.
CCTTTTTGTAGAAGTGTAGGTCATGGATAAAATCAGAAATGTGTTTCCCCTTCTCAATGAGATTTCTTAGGAAGTGGTTTCTGTGCTCCTACCAGGCTTTCTGAGACATAATCTAATGTGAAGGAACAGAACCTGACCCTTCCCAAGGTGTCCGGAACGAGGTAGAGCCATCGGTCACAGATTCCAGAACTGTGACACCAGGATCAAGATGACATCAACCAGGCCACCCCTAGCTGATCCTCCATGGCTGCCATCCCACTCTGGGGGCACCCTGAACCCCTGAGTCAGAGTTCACTCCCAACAGCTACCTAAGCTGGGGTCTTTTCCGATCTCCCCTCTAATTTTCCACTTCTTTTTCCCTCTAAATGTGTGCTTTAACTTTAGTTTTAATTTTCACATCTACTAAAGCAAGGACCCACACTACGGAGTAACCTAAGTAGGTATCGATGTGATAAAGTCAGTTAAGATGTTAATGGTTAAGGGTTATTAGATGGGTGGCTACATAAAGGTTCTGTGCAAAATTGTTTCATCTTATTTGTGTGTTGAAATGTCCTAATAATATAAAATAAATACAATACAAACCATTAAAAATAAATAAATAAAAGCAGCCTACACAGTTTTCCCAGCAGCCTTTTGACTTCTCCCACTCCATCCAACTTGGATCCTTCAGAATCCACCCTCCTCACTGAGAACAGGACCATACGGCGTCCCGCAGAGCCTTCCATAAGCGTGGGAATGTACTACGCCCGCCCTTTCCCACACAGTCATCAATGGCCCATACGGCCAGTGCACCCCTGAAATGTGACTGATATAACTGAGGAAGCGGGTTTTAAATTTTACTATATTTTAATTAATTAAAATTAAAACAGCCTCCACGCTACTATAAATGAAGAAAATTCAGGAGTCTTTCATTCACTGATTCATCCTCAGCCAAAGTCCCTGAGTGCCTAGTGTATAGCACACCAGACAGTGCCTCAGCAATGAGTCTCGTCAGGAAGGACTCGGGTCTGTTTGAGGAAACAGAGGTACTTTGGAGAAGACCCCAAAACTTTAGAGACTCCCCTTGCCCTGGGGAAGGAGCTGGGGGTTCTGAGGCTTTGCCACTCTAACCTTACTGCTAAATCAGGAGCAGTGTGGGTGCCAAGGGCCTTATGCCCCAGGGAGGCCCAGAAAGATGCCTGGATCCTGCGTTGTATGCTCAGCCCCTGCAGAGTCAGAGCAGGAGACCCTTGTCACCCCAGCTCAGCAGGCCAGGAGCTGGGTAACTGGACAGCACGGCTGCTGAGAGGCTGGAAAGTACTGTTGTGGGTTCTTCCCCAAAGCCAAAATTCCAGGACACCAACCCCTGCCTGCCGCTCCCCTGCCCCACACAGCTGCTGTGTCCCCAGGCTGCAGGGAGAGGCAGCAGTGTCCCTCCCCTCAGAGCTTCACCAGGAAAATCAAAGGACTGCAGGTGGACATGAGCCCCGGGGGTCCAGCTCCAGAGGCCATGCTCTGACCCAGCTGCCCACTCTGGACTTGCAGTGAGTGAGACCTGGGGTGCAGATGTGACCCAGTGTAGCATGGTGATGCAACGCTCAGGCATGACATGCCTGGGTGGCCTTACTGTCCTATCTGTGAAGCAGGGCTGGGGCCACAGGGGCTTGGGCAGGAGTCAGAGCCCCGCTCACGGCACCTGGGGCTGTGGCTGGTGCTTGCAGTGCTGTGGCTCTCGAGGCTGAGCATTCACAGGGGACAGACTGCTGGCTGCATCAGCCGCCTCTGTCCCGGGGTGGCCTCCGTGGGCGTGGTAGGATCTGAAGGAGGCGGTGAGTGGGACTCTGGGATGAGGTCTCACCGAGAGGTCAGGCCTGGGTGTGAAATGGAGAACTGCATGGGAGCATGGTGGCTTCTTCCAAGTCACAAACCCCCAGCTCTCTCCTCCAGAGCTGTTCATTTGAGAGAAACGAGACCTTTTTGTGTGCACAAAAAGGGCTGCATGCAGACCGTCACGGCAGCTTTATTCATAGCAGTTGGAGCCAGAAAAAACCCACTCACACCCAACTGTGGTCTGTTCCCACAATGGAGTATTCAGAAGTCAAACAACCACTGAGTCATGCAGGGACAGGGATGAATTAGCATGTGACAACACAGTGCTGAAGGACAGGACTAGACGCCAGCGCAACACTGGAGGGCCGCCAAGGCCACGGGGCCCAGCCAGGATGCAGCTCGGCACAGAGCAGGGCAGGGGAGGGCCACAGTGGGGTGCGGGTGCAGGCGCTCAGAGCACATGCTTAGCACGCATGAGGTCTGCATGCTGCCGTGCACCAAAACCCAGCCAACACCATGAGCTGTTCCCATACATAATCACACGTCAGTACACCTGGCTTCTGAAAAATGAGACATCGCCAACTACTACCAAATTTTATGTGAAAGGGCCAAGGTCGGGGATCAGATGAGCTTAAGGTTGTTTATAAATTAGCAATATTTTTAAATTGATTATTTGTGTTTGTTTTGCTTTTTTGAGACAGGGTCTCACTATGTGGCCCAGGCTGACCTCAGACTCACAGTATTCCTCCTGCCTCAGCCTCCTGAGTATTGGGATTACAGGCGTGTGCCACAACTCCCAGCTCTAAATGCTGATTTTTAAATTTATTTTACAGTGCTGCGGATTGAACTCAAAGCCTCGCACATACAAGGTAAGTGCTCTACCATTGAACCTTGGAACACCCTTGCCCCTAAAATGCTGACCATTTATTAAATATTTCAGGCCTTGGTAAAAGGACCCTAGCACCCACGTGGCTATATTACAATGTCCCACGCCCCCTCCAGGCAATCAGAAAGGTAAACAGGACACAGGACATTGTGAGCCGGGAGAGTCTGGGCAGAGCTCTGCCTGGACCTGCGGGCCGGGTCTGCAGTGAGGAGGAGCAGGAAGCGGAACCAGGGGTCCCAGCACGGCCAGTGTGAGAGCATACACAGAGTGGGGGGCGCTGAGACAGAGAGCTCATGAGCCAGCCTGGACTGGGGTTCTGGGCCCAGTGTAGGTCCTGCCAGGGTTTGGAGCTGTGGGAGTTGCTATGGCAGCTGTGGTTGCGGGGGTCCCAAGGTAGGGCAGGGGTTGGGGTCAGGAAGGTTTCTGGGGGCCCCTTACTGTAATTATTTCTGCTCACATGAGATGCATTCAGTAGCAGCAAACTCTCCAAAAGTACTGGGTAAACTGGTACCAAACAGAAGCTGCCGCCTTAGGGCAGCCCACTCCCAGAAATCCCAGGCTCTGGTTTCTGTCTGAGCTGGGGAATCCCAGGCAGCAGGTGGCCCATTCCTTCAGGCTCCCAGGAGAGCAGCACTCCCGGGACCCCACCAAGGCCCCTGCCCTCAGAGCAGCATGCATCGCCGAGGCACAGGTGCGTCATTCCCGGCTAAGATCAGCCCCTCTCCTGCGGGCGGGCAGGATTTCCAGGCCAGGCAGGATTTCCAGCCTCAGGGGAAGGGAAAGTGTCACCAAGAGGCCAGAGCGGCTCAGAGCCAGGGTGACAGCCACTGACAGGCAGCCCAGACACTCTGGGAATCCACACAGCCAGTCAGGCGGTGGAGAGAAAACCCTAAGGAAAGCAGAGCTGCGTCTGCCAGCCAGGCTTCCTCTTTCATGAGCTCACGCTCGGAGCCGACCAGGCGACTGAGTGAGCTTGCTTTTCCCTAACTTGGTTCTGAGTCACTCATGGCATCTAGTTTTCCCAGAAAACCACCGTGGGCTCACCCTTGGCTGCCCATCAAATCCCATCCTAACACGCAATCCCCACCCGCCTCCGCTGGGGGCCTCTCCGGAGGGCCCAGAGGGGACGGTCCCCTAAATCCCCCAACCTTGCAAGACAAGTGCTGTTGGCAACTGCTCTGAAAGGGGGAAGGCGGTGTCCACCTTGCGCATCCGTGGCCCCAGCCGCTGAATGCTGAGGTTTCTGAAGAGACAGCATCAGACACCTGGCCTCAGCCTTTCCCTTTATAGATGGAGTCATCGGTCCACATGGGAGTCTAACTAGCGGGGCGAAAGGGGAAATCTTTCTTTCCATATCACACTGGCTTCAATCTCATTTAAAATCTCTGACAGCTGGCCCGGGAGAACGGACACACAGCTGCAGGCCGAGTTCACATGACCGACTTGATGACGTGAAGGGCTTTAGGTGCTGGACTCCTGAGCCACCTGGACCGACAGATGGCACAGTCCCCACCGGCCAACAAGAAGGAGGAAGTCCTGGTGGAGGGAAGGACTGGCCAGAAGGAAAAGCCAGAGCCTGGGGGCCCCAAGCTGGCACAGGAAGGCTGAGGGGGCAGAAGGCTGCCAGCCCCCTTCTCTGCGGCCTCTGATGTGGCCAGAGCAAAAGCCTTATCCCTTTGTGACCAAGATCCTTGCTTCTGCGTCAAGGAAAACTAGAAGGGGCTGAGCTTGACCCTCCCGAGGCCTAAACAAACATCTTTAAGGGGTCACTGATTAACCTCTGCTAGAATTCCCTGCTGGGCAGTGGAACGTGTCCCAGGCCTCTGGCCAGAATTGTTCCAGCTGGGCGGGTGCAGGGAGCAGAAGGAAGGTAGCTGAACAGGAACCAGGAATGCAGAAGCCCCAGCATCTCCAGAGTCAACAAAGAGCACAAAATGGGCCAAGAGGAGACGCTGAGGGATGGGACGGTGGGAGACGTGGGGCCACCAGTCAGGCTGGCACCGAGGCCTCTTTTCTCCTCTCCGCCTCCTCCTCTGGGGTAGGAGCACCCAGAGCAGCCCCTGCCACAACCCACAGGCCAGAGTGCCCATCTATCCATCGAGGAAGCGGGTTCTGAGAGAGGTAACCCCTGAGCAGCAGGTACAGCAGCCCCTAAACAGCAGAGCTGGGACTGAAACGACGTCCTGACGCCGCCGCGGCCCACTCCACTCGCTGCCTCCCACGTCCTGACGCCGCCGCGGCCCACTCCGCTCGCTGCCTCCCACGTCCTGACGCCGCCGCGGCCCACTCCGCTCGCTGCCTCCCACGTCCTGACGCCTCCGCGGCCCACTCTGCTCGCTGCCTCTGAGACCTGAGTTATCTCACAACCAGGAACAGCCAGCGGCCTTCAGCAGTCTGCCCCTGACTGCAGCACCTGGGTGCCTTCCCGCCACCTACACGCCTTTCCTGAGGGCTCCACTTCCTGGACCCCCTTTTCCCTGCTCATCTGTCTCCCCTCTTCTCTGCTCTTGCTCCCCACTGCAGCCACAATTAGCAACCCTGCAGTCCTCCAGAGGACAGTGCCTGTCTCCAGCATGGACGTTCTGGATCCCACCCTCCCACAGCCTCCTCTTGATCTGTGTTGGAGGCAGGGTCTCACAATGTAGCCCAGGCTGGCCTTGATCTCATTTCATAGCCCAGGTCGGCCTCAGACTCGTCGAAATCCTTCTGCCTCAGTTCTCTGGTGCCAAGTTACAGGAGTGAGCCAAATACCCAGCCCAGCCTCTTTGATGAGGAACAAGGGGTTAAATAGGCACCTCTGGAAATGAGGTTCAGCTCCTCAGAGGAGGTGGATCAGGACTATTAAATCTCACCTAGGGCCCAGGCCACGCGCTGGAGACGCCACGGGAGCCGAATGAAGGAAAGCACAGGGACAGCGCTGTGCCTGTGCACGCAGGGAGGCCGGGGAGAACAGCAAAAGGAAATGAAGACAGGTTGGGGTGAAAGTCACTCGCAGAGCGTGTGCTCAGCAGGAGTGTGGGTCCATCAACACCCCCTCCACACACACACACACACACACACTCACACACACACTCCCCGAGTGCTATGAAGAGAACAAAGGAGGCGCCAAGAGGTGGAGGACAGGCCGAAACACCAAGTCAAAGGGAGGAAACGGGACACTGGCCAATCTCCAGGGATGCAGAAACGGGGCGGAAGGCCAGGGCCAGGACTGGGACGGGGCAGTGGAACCGGTCCAGCTGCTGCTGGTATCACCCGGCCTTCCTGGCCTCGGCTCGGGCCCAACCCTCCCCAGCATCTGGGTGGCAGGAGGAAGGGTGCAGGCAGGGGATGAAATCAGCAAAAAAGTAGGGAGCAAGCCCAGCTGTGTGTCCAGTCCTCCCCCGACCTGAGCTGCCACAAAGACAGATGTGGGAGAGGCAAGATTCCAAAGCCCCTTTCGTTTCTCCTCCCCTGCCTGATGCCTGAGAATTTTCCATTATAAACAAGCCCTGCGTTCCTGGGTCCCTCCCCAGCGCTCCCGCCACTGTGCCCTTCCATTGGTGCATCTCACCACCCTCACCCGTGTGTGTGCAGGGTCTGCCTGCATGCGTAGGTGGTGTGGTGGTCTTGGGAGTGCAGCCTGACTCCGGCTGTACCTAGCGCACAGCTTCACCATGCTTGGGTAGAAATCTAAGGATGAGCCAGGCATGGTGGCAACTCCTGGAATCCAGCCCTCGGAAGACAGAGGCAGGAGGAGCACCATGAGTGTGAGGGCAGTTTGGGCTACGCAGTGAGTGTAAGGTCAGTCTCAATACATACCAAGAACTCGTCTCAAAAAAACAACAGCAACAACAACAGCAAAAAATAAGAATGGGCATGAAAGACAGATGTGGACCGTATTTTTTGTCTGTAGAAAAGGTGTGTGATACAGCAGCGGTCTCTGGTGCTTTAGACAGAAGTAACAGGGGTAAATAAAGGAACTGCGGGCCAGATAGCAACTGTATACATAGCAACAGTGTATCAGTTTCCAGGATTTCAGATTGTTGCCCTTCCCTCCCACTGCTTTTGGAAAATGCTTTCTTGTTTCTTGTTTGACGTCTGTGTAAGAATTGTTGCAGCTTTTCTAAAGACATTGTAAATATGTACTGGGGATTTGGAGGAGTCTATCCATGTCTCAGAGTCTGGGAACACCCAGTGAGGGTGTAATTGCCTGCCATGTATATATTCTGCTTTTTTATCTTTCACTTAACAAGACTACTGAGCAACTCCTACCCAGGAGGTACCACCTGTGGGCCTAGGGGGCCACAGAGATGTGGGTGACAGCCTCTGGCAGAAGAGGCCATACGTTACTCGCCTTGCTCACCAGGCTATACCATGGCACAAGCTTTACACACTGCAGGATCCGACCAGACACACCTCAAGGCCCACGAGTCAGCTCTGATCCTTCCAACCTCTTCCTGTCAGCAACACCTGACCAGCCCTCCTCTAGTGATGCCCAGCCCACTGCCCACTCCTGGAGATCTGATGCAGGCAGCAGCTTCAACCACCTTCTCCTGTGCTTGGTCCATGTGAGCCCCCACAGGAGCTTCCTGTCCATGCCTGGGTCTCCCCCAGCCTCTGTTCAGGGACCGCCCTCATCACAGGCATTTCCCGTGTTGTCGTATCCTTTGACCCAGGAGCTCCACAATCTACAGCAGTGGTGACAAATCTATAGCACAGGTTCCCTTTGTCCCACTTTGTTGGCACATGACCCGAGGCTGGACCGATGATCAACACACACACAACGGCAAAGGTCACGTTAATTTGCAAAGCCACACCAAAAGGTAGGTAAAAACTGTGATTATAAGCGCTGTTATTGTATTTTTCTTTTCAGACAAGTATTAATGCCTGAGTTGATTTTTCTGAACTAAAACCTCAGTATTCAGGACACATTGCCATGCTGACACTCTACCATAAACAAGTGGGTTTGGAACTGCAGCTGGGGCACTTGGCCTCCAACAGGGTCACCATCACTGGGTCAGGGTGACCCCTAAACTCTCCTCACTGCCAGACTCTTCCTTTTCCTGCCGTCAGTAGTTCCCTCTGCTCCCTTCTGGGAAACCTACCCTGACAGCCTTATGCACTGGGATCCCCAAACACACCCTGTACTTTTCCAGCTCCAGGCCTCTGTGGATCCCACTGTGCTGCTCAGTCACCCTTTCTGGTCTGGATTCACCTTGGCTGCTCAAGGTCCTTTCAAACGCCACACTTTCCAAGAAGGCCCCGGACATCCATACCTGCTCTCCAAGGCCCTCAGCTGAGGGGGCAGGTTCCTGGTTATGCAGTGGTCTGTCCCCCGCCGCCCTGCACCAGAGAACAACGCCTTCAAAGCCAAAGTGACAGCGTATCGGCCTGCCGCGTTCAGCAGCACAGACCCGGAAGGCAGCCTCAGGACTCAGCAGTGTCATGCCTTCATTGTTAAGCTGGGTCCTGCTCTGTTCCCCAGGCTGGTCCCAAACTCCTGGGCACAGAGTCCCCCACCCTGGCCTCCAGAGTAGCAGAGACTACAGGGGACACAGATCATGCCGGGCTTCAACATTACTTGTAAGCTAGGCACCACGGCACACATGCATCTGTTATCTCATCACTCAGGGAAGCTGAGGCAGGAGGATCACCAAGTCCAAACCCAGTGTGTGCAATTCAGCAACTTTAGGTAAAAACCCTGCCTCAAAAAATAAAAGGGCTGGTGACGTAGCTCAGTGCAAAGGCCCCAGGTGCAATTCTGGATACAGGAAAAAATATTACCTTTAACAGAGCACCTGCCACAGGTGAATGCTCAAACAGAAACGTTAAATTCCACATCCGTGCGCAGCCACCCCTCAGGTGAGTGCAAGTGAGTCAGTTCCGTGCTGAGTAATTGCCACCATTTCACCCCTTGTACAATTGTTCACAATCCAGGACTCTCCACATGCACTGTGTTACTTAACCCACACAACACGGGCCAATATGGTGGACCGCCAATCTCCTGTAGCTCATAGTTCTCCGCAGCAGCTTTGTGTGGACACCACCTCCTCGCACCCAAGTGCTCGGCTGTCCCTATGCATCCACCGTGCGTGTGACACCGTGGCACGTGTGTGTGCCTTGTGCGAATGTGCCTTCACGTGTGCCGGCCGGGCAGGGCTGTCTGTGGCCTCTAGTGTGCCTTTCCTAATCCTCTGGGCCCTTTCTGCGATGTCTTCGATGGCGCCCCGTGTTTTCTCTGTGCACCTACCCACTGGAAGGCGCTTTCCAACAGCTCCCGGACTTGCCAGATGCATACTGCAACAGACCCCAGGTCTCCGCCGTAAAACCCTCCCTACCCCCCGCCCCCCGCCCAGGCTCCCTAGTTCCGCGGCCGAAGCATATCCAAACGGTGTGCCCCGGCTCCCTCGGCCACAGGTCCGCACACGTGCCCGCCGAGTTGGGCGAGACCTCTGCAGGGACTGCTCGGGGCCCCGCCCACCCCTTGCTCAACCCTCGGAATTTCCAGCCTGCTCCAACCACCGCTCCCCTGCGGCGGGGGCGGGGTCCCGAGGCACCGCCCCTACCAGGGCTACTTAAGCTGCTGGCGCGCACCCTGGGCGCACTCGACTCTCCTCGACTCGCGTAGCATGTGTCACTCTCGCAGCTCACTGCCCGCTCTAACCGGCCTGCGGGCGCCGGCCCCCGCTCCCTCCTCCAGCCCGGCGCTCCGGCGCGGCTCAGGCCCGGAGATCTTCACCTTCGACCCCCTGCCGGAGCCCGCGGCCTCCCCCACCGGGCGTCTCAGCGCCTCACGCGGACACAGAAAACGCAGTCGCCGGGTCCTGTACCCGCGAGCGGTGAGTGTCGCCGGAACGCCCGCCCAGGCCGTGGGGTCGCCTGCGCGTCGGGACTATAGACTGACCTCCCCGCCTTGTCTTCCCGCAGGTCCGGCGCCAGCTCCCCGCCGAGGAGCCGAACACGGCCAAGAGACTCCTGTTCGTCCTGCTTGCCGTGGTCTTCTGCCAGGTCCTGCTGGCCGAGGAGGGCGCGTCGGAGCCCCTGGTCCCGGAGGACACGCCCGGCACCGAGCCCCCCGTGCCCGCAGCCCTGGAGCCCCTGAACCTGACCTCGCGGCCGGCGGACTACGCGCTGGAGCTGAGCGCCCTCCTGCGGCCGCGGCCGGCCGCCTTCTGAGCGCGGGGAGGCCGGCTCCGCACCGGCTCTGGGCGGCCTGGAGCGCGCGGGCGTGACCCACACTGGGGCCGGCGCCCAGACGGACACTAACTTATTCATCCTGCTCCTGACTAGTATTTATGTGTATTTATGGTCCTCCGGCTGACGGGGGGGGTTATGTAATATTTATTGTAACTTATCCGCGGCGCTGCCCGTGGCGGACGCCAATCTCGGGGTTTACCAATGTCGCCGTCGCTCGCCCCTCAGCCCGCGGTCTCCAAGGAGGGCAGGGGCCGTGGGTCGGGGCGCCCTCCAGTATGTTCTGTGAACACAAATAAATGGTTTACACGACTGTCCTGCGTGAGTCTTTGCGAGCGCCGACTCCCCAGCGCCCCCTGACGGCGCCCGGGCTTGCGCCACGCGGGGCGGGAAGGGGCGGGGCGCGGGCCCCGCGAGCGGGGCCTGCCGGGAAGGGGCGGGGCGTGGCGGCGGCTGCTGGGCGCGGCCGGGCGGGCGGCGGCGGAGGTCCTGCGCGCTCGCCGGGCCGCTCTGGCCGGGACTAGGCCGCGTCTGGACGGTGAGCGGGACGCGGGCTCCGGGCTGAGCCAGACCGGGCCAGGCGTGCTTGGCAGGAGGCGGGAGTCCGTGCAGAGCCCAGCCCCCTGGGCGCCGCGGGGACCGGGCCAGGCGTGCTTGGCCGTCGCCGCAGCACCGTCCTCAGCGGCGCAGCCTGTGCTTTCAGCTTCCTCCTGAGCCATGTTCTTCACGTGCGGCCCCAACGAGGCCATGGTGGTCTCGGGTAAGTGCGCCCCCGGCTCCGGCCCCTGTGCCGCCCCGCCCCCGGCTCGCGGCCTGCGCCCAGCTCTGTCCTCGCGTCCCCTCCCGCAGGCTTCTGCCGGAGCCCCCCTGTCATGGTGGCCGGAGGCCGCGTCTTCGTCCTGCCCTGCATCCAGAAGATCCAGAGGTAGGGAGGGGGTGAAGGAGAGAGAGGGAGGCAACCAGGCCCTCGCCGCTCTGCGCGGTCCTCACGGCCGCGCCCCTCTGCCCGCAGGATCTCCCTCAACACCCTGACCCTCAACGTCAAGAGCGAGAAGGTGTACACGCGCCACGGGGTGCCCATCTCCGTCACCGGCATCGCCCAGGTGCCCTGCAGCCTCCTTGCACCACGCCAGGCTGCAGCTCAGTCTCCTTCCCACCATGGGAAAGAGAAGCAGCCGCTCCCCCGGTGTCCCTGCCCCGGGCTCCGAGCCCTCGCCCAGACCCCCTCCCCTTCTGGCTGCAGGTGAAGATCCAGGGGCAGAACAAGGAGATGCTGGCAGCCGCCTGCCAGATGTTCCTGGGGAAGACCGAGGCCGAGATTGCCCACATCGCCCTGGAGACATTGGAAGGCCACCAGCGAGCCATCATGGCTCACATGACCGTGGAGGTGGGCCAGCGGGGTGGACAGAGTATCCCCGTCGGAGAATCAGCTGAGCCCAGTGCTGAGAACCTTCTTCCCACCTTGTGTTGTTCCAGGAGATCTACAAGGACAGGCAGAAGTTCTCAGAGCAGGTCTTCAAAGTGGCCTCCTCTGACTTGGTCAACATGGGCATCAGCGTGGTGAGCTACACTCTGAAGGACATCCACGATGACCAAGTAAGATGGGGGAGTCCCCGCCTGGCCACCCTCCTCCCAGCTCCTAAACTTACTTCAGGATTCTGGCTTCTGCCCCTTCCCTGCAGGACTATTTGCACTCCTTGGGGAAAGCTCGGACAGCACAAGTCCAAAAAGACGCTCGGATCGGAGAAGCCGAGGCCAAGAGGGATGCCGGGATACGGGTGAGAGAGATGGGGTCACCTGGTGACCACAGATGCGCTGGCCACCTGACGAGGATGGAACAGGAAGGGCGCAGTTGGGCTGGGCTGTTGGGGAAACAGGCCAGCTGGGTTAGGGAAGGCTGGGGGCAGGCACAGCAGCAGCTTCCTCTCTACCCTGACTTCCCACCCAAATCCTGCACCAACAGGAGGCCAAGGCAAAGCAGGAAAAGGTCTCTGCCCAATACCTGAGTGAGATTGAAATGGCCAAGGCACAGAGGGACTATGAGCTGAAGAAGGCTGCGTATGACATCGAGGTCAACACCCGCCGAGCGCAGGCAGACCTGGCCTATCAGCTTCAGGTAGGAGCCACCAGGGCACCAGGTGCCCCTGCCTCTCAGGCCACCTCCGTTTCTCTAGTTCTAAGCTTGTTCTGGTTCTCCATTTCTGACCTATCTCCCCCACATAAGGAGAGGTGCAAAAAACAAAAAACGTAGTCAGGCATGATGGAACATGCCTATAATCCCAGCAACCTGATCACAGGTTCAAGGCCAGCCTGAGTGATACAGTGAGATCTTATCTCAAAACCCCAAAACACACGGCAAACAAAAGCCAGCCACCAGCATGGCTCCCAAGCACAGTGTCCTGTCCATCGAGAGCCCATCAGCACAAGAGGTAGTGATCTGCCTCCTAGGGAAAAATGTGCTTTTCAGGCGTTGAGTTGAAGGGCTGCCAGCCAAGAGATGCTTTAGTGAGTTGATCATATTACATAGGATCTCTTTAAACAGAAACACATAAAACAAGGTCATATATTGACTGGTTGATAAATGTATTATGACCAGAGGTTCACAGGAACCTGATCCAGTATTTCTTCCTGGGACAAAATAAGTATTAGCCAGGTGTGGTGGTACATACCTATAATCCCAGAACTCTGGGAGGCTGATGCAAGAGGGTTGGAAGCCCTACCTGGGTAACTTAGAGATTTAGTGAAACCCTGCCTGAGAATGAAAAAAAAAAAAAAAAAAAACAGTGGAAATATAGATCAGTGTGAAGGCCCTGGGTTCAGTCCCCAATACGGGGAGTGTTGGGGAGCACTGATTCTGCTTCAGACCAAACTGAATCGGAACATGTAACATCCTAAGATGACCTGTATGGGCAGTAGACCATTACCAGAGTGGAAGTTGCTGTCTTTTGGGAGGACTTGAAAAGATTCCTGTGTAGTCAGTTTTTTGTCACTGTAACACAGTACTCAAGTATTTGGAGGTTTAAATAGAAAAGCCTTACTCTGGCTCAGGGTCTCGGAGGGTGCAGTCCATTACAACCAGGGCTGCCTCGAGCCGTGGTTTCCATGCAGAGTGGAGCAGCTGAACCCATGACCCGGATGGCACAGTCCAGTAGTCTTTGGGCCACGCCCCACAACATAGGACCGTGTCACTGCACCTCGCCTTTTAACAGTTCCATGGCTCCCACCAGCATGGCCTTGGTGACCAAGCCATGAAAACTTGGCCCTTCGGGGTTCACCAGTTCAAACCAGAGCAGTTTTTAACCTTGTTAGCATGGCTTTCCTTAACTGCAAGTCAAGGGATCAGACTGGATGGGCTCTGTTCTGTTCAGTTTTTGTTCTTTTGAGACCAGGTCTTGCTCTGTAATTCAGGCTGCAGTTGATCTCACCACAGTCCTCCTGCCTCAGCCTCCCAAAGTGCTGGGATTACAGGCATGCACCACCACACGTGGCTGCCTCTCTTCTGCCAGTTTATCTTCCACAAGGCAGCTAGACTGGTCCCCAATAAAAGTGCAGACTGGGCAATGGCACACCCCACTTAATATTCTCTAATGTAATATTCTCTAATAGCTTTTCATTGTGCTTAGAATTCTCCTTTGGCCTTAGGCCTGGGATCCTCCTTCCTCCCTCAGCCTCTCCCATGTAGCTGGCATTACAGTCTTATACCACCATGCCTGGCTTTATTGGTTGTTTTCTGTGTTACAACATAAGCTCCACAGAAGCAACGATCTTTTGTGTATCATTCATACTTAACCCTCACCTCCAAAACAAGCTCTAGCATGCAGTAGGTACAAAATAGATATTTGATAATAAATCCTTATTTTGTGAGTATTGGTACAGTACCTGATACATTAAGACTGCTAGAAGTGGAACAGAGCCAGCCACGGTGGTGCACCTGCATAAACCTAGCACTCAGGAGGCTGAGGCAGGAGGATCCTAGCAAGCCTGGGCTCCATAGGGAGTTCAGGGCCAGCCTGAATTACAAACTGAAATCTTGTCTCAAAAAAAAAAAAAAGGGGCTGTGGATTTAGTTCAGCGGCATAAGTGCCTGCCTTGTAAGCACGCAGTCGTGAGTTTGATCCCCAGTACCGATTAAAAAAAAAAACAAAAAACTTAAAGATTCAGAATGGAGCCACATGTGATGGTTCATGGTTGGGAGGTTGAGGAAGGATTACACACTTGACCTCAGCCTGTGCAACTGAGTAAAACCCTGTCAGTACTTCCGTAAGGCGGAAGGAAAGCAGACTTGAGCCCTGTCTTGGGCAATTTAGGAAGATCCTGTCTACAGAAGAAAAAAAAGGTGTGGTGGTTCATGTCTAAAATCCTGGCTGAGGCTAGAAGATTGCAAGTTCAAGGCCAGCCTGGGCTTCATAGTGAGACCCTGTCCCAGATAAATAAACAAGGACTGGGGATGTAGCTCAGTGCCAAGGCCCCGGATTCAATCCCCACTACCGCCAAGTGAATAAGCAAATATCCAGACTTAAGAGGTTCCCCTGTACTGATCTGCTGAGTCATCCTGAATGAAGCCCAAAGCCTGGCAGCCACCCAAGGACCTCAGAGCCGCTTCTAATGTTTGCTTCTCCCCAGGGTTTGGCGAAAGAAGTGGAGCCAGCCTTGCTTCTGTGGGCTTGTCCTGCCCACCGTGAGCACAAAACCAGGGTCCCTGTTAGCTGAGGGAAACCACAGCCAGGCAGGAATTGAAGGGCAGGTGCTGAGCCACCTGTATGGTGTTGCACACCTGTAGCCCAAACTGCGTGAGAAGCTCGGGGGTGAGGGGTCACGCCGAGGCCAGCCTGAGCAGTCTAGTGAGGCCTAGCCGCACTAAAGGGCCAGGGATGTAGCTTAGTGGTCAGGCACGAGGCCCTGGGTTCAGTACCCAGCACTAGAAGAAAACAGTCATGAAGAGTCCACACAGAGAAAATCAAAACAACAGAAACAAAAACAGCACATAGAAACTAACAAGATGGCAGACATGGAAAACAGAACTCACATTGGAAGTGAAATACTACAAAATTTCCCACAATAGGTTTTCAAATGGGAAAATTAGTTAAAGGTTAAAATGTTGAGATGACTGGGAGAAGCAGCTCAGAGGCAGAGGGTTTGCCTCCAGTGCACTAGGCTCTGGGTTTGATCCCCAGCACTGAGAGAAAATTCAAATCCAAAAACTTCCAGGAAGGAACAGATCTCAAAACAAAAGGCTGGGCACCCAGGTGACAACCTCAGACTTCATGAGACTTCACCCCTGCAAAAAGTCACTTTGGGAAGTGAGCTCTGCTGTGGCAGCCTGTACTCAGCTGAACTCATTCAGGGACAAAGTAATCTCAGAGACGCAAGAGTAGGAAAAGGTTACCATTTTCATACTGTTTTCTGTGGGAACCCCTGGGAGTTCATTTTCACAATGGACAGGAAGTGGGGCACACAGGAGAGAGGGGACCCTGCAGCCTGGGTGGACTGGGGAAGCCTGTCAGTTTGGGACAGATTTGGGAACTTGAAGACCCCACACTGGGGCCACACCTGGAGCACACAGATGGACCCAGGTCAGGCAAGGGCACTGTCCGTGGGTCGGGTAGGCCCTCCTGCAATGATGAGCCAGTAGAGTATGAGTAATAGGCCAGGAGAGACCAGCTGCCTGTCTGTTACATCTTCCTCCGCTAGCTGGGCGGTCTTCTGATCCCTGAACAATTCTGGGGAATAAGAATAAAATTGGCACCAGGCATGGCGGTGCACATCTGTAATCTTAGCATTTGAGAAGCTGAGACAGAAGGGTTGTTGCAAGTTCAAGACCAGGCTGGGCTACAAAGTGAGCTCAAGACCAGCCTAAACTGCATAGTGAGACCCTATCTCAGAAAGACAAAAAAAAAAAAAAAAACTTGGCCTGCAATTCTAGCATTCCAGGAGGCTGAGACAGGAAGATCACCACTCTGTGCCCAGCCGGGAGAATTTAGCAGCTTACTGAGACCATGCCTCAAAACAAAAAGTAGAAAGACCTGAGGACGCAGCGCCCGGGTTCAATTCCCAGTACTGCAAATAAGTAAATGAAATCTAGGCCAGGGCAGCGCAAGGTCGCAGTGAAAGTGAAAGACTGGCAGACGCTTCCCGCCCTGGGAGGAAGTTGGTCACCGCGGCTGCTTCTCCCCCCAGGGGTTGGGGAAAGAAGTGGAGCCAGCCTTGCTTCTGGCAGTTTTTTCCTCTTGAATTTGGGACCCCCGCCGCGGTCCATCAGTAGTCCGCGCGATAGTTGGGGCTGCAGTGAACGGCGCGGGGAGGGAGGGCCGCGCAGGCCCTGACGTGCGCCCCGCCCGCAGGTGGCCAAAACCAAGCAGCAGATCGAGGAGCAGCGCGTGCAGGTGCAGGTGGTGGAGCGCGCCCAGCAGGTGGCGCTGCAGGAGCAGGAGATCGCGCGCCGCGAGAAGGAGCTGGAGGCCCGGGTGCGCAAACCCGCCGAGGCCGAGCGCTTCCGGCTGGAGCGCCTGGCCGAGGCCGAGAGGTGAGACCGCCCCGCCCGGCCGTGCCCTGCTGCTCCTGGACGCTGGGCACCCCTCACCCCAACGGCTCTTCTCCCCGTCCAGGTCCCAGCTGATCATGCAGGCAGAGGCCGAGGCAGAGTCCGTGCGGGTGAGTTGGAGTGGCACCTTCTGCTGTGCAGGCAGGTGATTTGTGAGTTGCGGATTGGACTGGGTTTGTTTCTGAGAGGGTCTCGCTATGCATCCCAGGCTGGCTTTGAACTCAGGGCGATTGGCCTGCCTCAGTCTCCAGGCACGCACTGCCATGCCTGGCTTGGACCGGGGCGTCTTCTTGCTTCCCATCATTCCCACAATACCCTGTCCCCTCCTCAGATGCGTGGGGAAGCTGAGGCCTTTGCTATCGGGGCCCGTGCCCATGCCGAGGCTGAGCAGATGGCCAAGAAGGCGGAAGCATTCCAGCTGTACCAGGAGGCTGCGCAGCTGGACATGCTGCTGGAGAAGCTGCCCCAGGTCTGGGGCTGGTGTGGGTGGCAGGACAGAGGGGCTGGAACTGGGGACTGAGCAGTCGGTGAGAGACCAGAGCAGGACCGACCAGGGCTGTGAATGAGGGGTGTGAATGAATGACCAGCCAGGACCACGAGGAAGGGTCAGTAGGTTGAGAGCCTTACGTGCAGGCCATGGTGGGCAGAGCGTGGACACCCAGTGGCACCTGTCCTCTCCCAGGTGGCAGAAGAGATCAGTGGCCCCCTGACCTCAGCCAAGAAGATCACACTGGTGTCCAGTGGGAGCGGGACCATGGGAGCAGCCAAGGTGACTGGGGAAGTGCTGGACATCCTGAACCGCCTGCCCGAGAGCGTGGAGAGACTCACAGGTGTCAGCATTGCCCAGGTGAGGCCCAGGTGGGTGGGGAGGTGGTAGTACCTGTGCCGCAGGACTCAGTCTGCCAGCTGGGGTCACTGGTTTAATAGCTTTGAATGTGTGCACAGAGAGCTTTTGCCTTAAGTCAAGCTAGCTTTAGAGCAGGCAATTTACAGAGTAAAAGAACTGCTAACTGGGTTTTCGATTCCAGCATGGGAGGCTGATACAGGAGGATTGCTGTGAGTTTGAGACCAGCCTGGGCTGCATCATGAGTTCAGGGCCAGCCTGAACTGCATAGTTTGAGGAAATGGGCTGAGATGGGCACTAGACAGAGGCCTCTGGGACTGGCCTAGTCCCAGTGGGGGTTGGGCAGGCAGAGTCCCCTACTGCCCAGGTGTTACCCCTTCTTGTCTTTCCCTAGGTGAACAACAAGCCTTTGAGGATGGCCTGAGCCCAAAACCCTCAGTGGTGCCATCGAGGGGGCAGTTGTCTGAGTGGTGCTGTTGCTGCACGTCCCCCAGTGACCTCCTCAGCATGTCGTCAGAGAGGGAGTCCTTCGTCCTCCTTACCACAAAGCCTGTGCCTTGCCTGGGTTGGGGCTACCCATTCTGACCCACACAGCCTGGACGACCAGTGTCCGAGGGCCTGCCCCCCCAACCCCATACATCTAAGTTCCTGAGTTGAGGCCCTGCCCTCCACACTCCTCTCCTACCCCCTAAGACAGGACGGCAGCCTGGAGGTACCCACCACACTGCTGCCAGCAAGTTCTGATCCTTGAGAAAAGTAATAAAACCGAACCAGTTCAGAGTGAGTGCCCCAGCACGGCCCCGACATCCAAATCGGCTTTCCAGACTCTGAGAAAAACAAGTTCTCTCTGGACTGTTCAGAGCTGTAGAGTTCATATTTTTCCCCCAAAGGTGGTTTTGGTCAGAAAAGTGGGCTAAAGGTAGAGATAATGTTGAGGATTGCATAATTCCTAAAATGACTGAAATGACAGCTATGTGACAATCTTAAATGCAGAAATAAACTCCGGGATCCCCACAGTACGAAAAGACAGGACCTGCACCTAACCTGCACACGTCCCCTGTATGTCACCTCCCAAACCAGGTGCGGCACTGCAGACCGGAACTCTGCACTGAGGCTGAAGCGGTTAGCAAGACCCTGTCTCAGTGTGACCAAGGGCTGGGAACCTAGCTCAGTTCAAAGGCCCTAGGTCATGCACAATGCTAAAAAACCAGTGCCCTCTACTTCCAGTGTTTATTACAATGTAACCGCTGTGTAGCCTTGTTAGCCTTACAGTATTACAGTGTAAGTGTGACTGAAAGTGTTACAGGCTGTACCTTAGACAAAGACAAAAAAAAAAAAAAAAACACTCCTGTTACAGGTGCCACTTTGTGAAGGCATTTCCAGCCAGGTGTGGTGTATGCCTGTGATCCCAGCAGTCTGGAGGTTGAGGCAGGATGACTGAAGAGTTTGAGGCCAAATGAACTACAGTTTTAAAAAAAAGGTATTTCCTTCACAGCAGTGGTGCGAGAGCTGAGCCTCTGCACACTAAGGGACATGGGGGACAAAGCTGCTCCAATACATTCTTTGGGCTTCAAAGAGGTGGTGGTTCCTGTTATATCGTCTGGGCTCTTGTCAGAGGCCCTAGGATCACAGAAACCCAAAGGGATCCTGGATGGGCTGTACCACTGGGTACTAAATGTGAATCCTCATTTAGCTTGGTGGCACAAGGGCCTGCCCAAGTGTGAGGTCATGAGCTCAATTTCCAGTACCAAACAAGAGCACTGCAGATGCCAGCGGGTGGGCGTGGTGGTAGACACCTATAGTCCCAGCACTCAGCAGGCTGAAGCAAGAGGATCTCTACTCAAGTCAGCCTGGACTAGGTAATGACTCTGTCTCAACAAAAAAAACCAGATTGCAGGGGGCCCAGAACATGAGTGGGGCTGTCCTCTGGTCCCAGGAAATGCAGGTAACGCTGACACTTACAGGGTCACATTTCCTCCTTCCTGAGCTACCCCTGGCCGAGACTCAGCTGGTGCTGACAGACAGGGCAGTCTGGGTGTAGGGATTAGCACAGGAAGCTTTCCAGTTTTAAAAGCGGTGCTGTGACTGAGACTGAGCCGGCCAGCCTGCACCACCAGCCTTCCCTCAGTGAGCACGCAGATGGCAGCTGGTTTTCTGTACTCCCATTTATTTTTGGCTCTTGGGGCAATGTCTCTTTCCAATATGAAAAAAAGCAAGTTCAACACAAAACAAATCTAGGTATAGGACAGGACAAAAGCAACCAATGAGACTGGAGAGGGAGGGTCTCCTGCCCTGGGGAGATCCTGTAAGAGGGCCACACGGGCACCTCCCCTCCCCTGGGATGTTGTCCATGGTAATGGGAAGCTGGTGGGAAGGGTGCTTGGAGCAGGGGTGGGTGGGCTTCCCCACAAAGGGTGTGGGGCACCCTGGACAGCTATGGGTGAAGTGGACCTTATACGGCTGGTTTACCCGTTTCATGAAGCTGAGTGAGGAGAAACACCTGGAAGAGAACTGGGAAAGCCTGCCTGGACTCCTTTCCCAGCTATCCTAGAATGAAAAATCCCACCCTATTCCCAACTGACCCCCACCCTCTGCCTCTCCCCTGTGGGCTCAGCATGGTGGCTGGGCTGTTCTGTGGGTTTCAGCACCTGACTGGTTCTACAAGGGATCTAAAAGAGACCCAACTTCTTGGGGGTTTTGAAAAGAGAAACTAACTAGACGGAGATATGGTAACAGATCTAGGTTTGCCAGAGTAGAGAAAGAAGAGACATCCAACAAACAAGTATTTATTTTGAGCGCCTACCATGTGCCAGGCACTGTTCTACACTCCAAAAAAAAAAAAAACAGGACAGCGGCAGCAGACAAATGGTGAAGGAAAGGGGCAGCTGAAGGTGGCTGAGGAAGTGAGAAGCCAGAGGTGACAGGACTTAAGCCTCCTCTTCGGCTTCCTCCCCGAAATCCTCTTCCTCTTCTGCAGTGGCGTCCTGGTACTGCTGGTACTCGGACACCAGGTCGTTCATGTTGCTCTCGGCCTCGGTGAACTCCATCTCGTCCATGCCCTCACCGGTGTACCAGTGCAGGAAGGCCTTGCGCCGGAACATGGCCGTGAACTGCTCCGAGATGCGCTTGAACAGCTCCTGGATGGCTGTGCTGTTGCCGATGAAGGTCACAGCCATCTTGAGGCCGCGTGGCGGGATGTCGCACACGGCCGTCTTGACATTGTTGGGGATCCACTCCACGAAGTAGCTGCTATTCTTGTTCTGCACGTTGAGCATCTGCTCATCCACCTCCTTCATGGACATGCGGCCCCTGAACACCGCAGCCACTGTCAGGTAGCGGCCGTGGCGCGGATCACAGGCAGCCATCATGTTCTTGGCGTCAAAGACCTGCTGGGTGAGCTCGGGCACGGTCAGGGCACGGTACTGCTGACTGCCACGGCTGGTGAGGGGGGCGAAGCCGGGCATGAAGAAGTGCAGGCGTGGGAAGGGCACCATGTTCACGGCCAGCTTGCGCAGATCGGCATTGAGCTGGCCTGGGAAGCGAAGGCAGGTGGTGACACCACTCATGGTGGCGGAGACCAGGTGGTTGAGGTCACCATAGGTGGGTGTGGTCAGCTTGAGGGTGCGGAAGCAGATGTCATACAGCGCCTCATTGTCGATGCAGTAGGTTTCATCTGTGTTCTCCACCAGCTGGTGCACAGAGAGGGTGGCATTGTAGGGCTCAACCACTGTGTCAGACACCTTGGGCGAGGGCACCACGCTAAAGGTGTTCATGATGCGGTCAGGGTACTCTTCACGGATCTTGCTGATGAGCAGGGTGCCCATGCCAGAGCCAGTGCCGCCCCCCAGTGAGTGGGTCAGCTGGAATCCCTGGAGACAGTCACAGCTCTCGGCCTCCTTCCGCACCACATCCAGGACCGAGTCCACCAGTTCGGCCCCCTCTGTGTAGTGGCCCTTAGCCCAGTTGTTGCCTGCCCCGGACTGACCTGGAATGGGGTCAGGAGAAGGCTCAATGTGTGAGGTATGTAAGACAGGCCATTCCTACCCTTCAACTTCTGCTGCCACTGACCTGGACAGTTTATGTACCCATAATCTACCCAAAGGGCCGGGCACCACCCTACCCCGCAGTACACACCCCTCCATTTCTAACACAATGATCTCCTGACCTTTCCCACCCAAATAAGCTAACCTGTGTTTTCCACTATACTATTTTATGTACAACTCACCAAACACAAAGTTGTCTGGTCTGAAGATCTGGCCAAAAGGACCAGATCGAACAGAGTCCATGGTCCCAGGTTCTAGATCCACCAAAATAGCTCGAGGAACATATTTGCCACCTACAGGAAATCGAGCAGATGTTTAAAAGCCGGCTTGGAAAAGGTTAAGCGAGGGCCCGGGAGCGGCACACCCCAAGTAAAGCGAGCTCCGCCGCCAGGCGGCAGCAGAGCTCTCCAGACACCTCCCCCGTCCCACCCACCTGAGGCAGCGAGTGTGGCATGCATTCAAACGGAAAATGGATCTCAAGAACGCAAAAGGAGCCCGCAAAAACGCGAGGAAGGCAAAGGGACCCGAGCCTCCCTGGCCTCTGCCCTCACCTGTGGCTTCATTGTAGTACACAGAAATGCGGTCCAGCTGCAGGTCACTGTCCCCGTGGTAGGTGCCGGTGGGGTCGATGCCGTGCTCATCGCTGATCACCTCCCAGAACTGCGGGGGCAGTGCAGTGAGCCCCCTGCAACCAACCGCACCGCCCCCTCCTCGTGGCCCGCCGTGTCCCCGGGTGCGGCCTCGGGTTGCGCCCGTCACGCCCTCTCCCTGGCGCAATCGCTGAGCCCACAAACTTCGCAACCCAGGTCGACATCGCCTGCGCCGCCAGCGGCCTGGAGCCCGCAGGCATCCGCAGGAACAGAGAAGCGCCCGGGTCCGCGGGCACCGCCTCTCCGCGCCGCGCACAAAGGGCGTGGGGCAGACAGGCGCGGCCGCCGCAGCAGACCGCTGCTGCGGCCACGTGACTGCGGCGCAGGCGCACGCGGTGCAGCCCGGCCGAAGCGCTGCGCGTGGCGGGGCCTGGCCCACATTCCCGCGCGGAGGGCGGAGCCCGCGCGCCCCCGCCGCATTGTCCCCGCGCGCCAGGCGCCGGCCCCGCCCCCGGCCCGCCCTGCTGCTACAACGTAGCGGCCGCACTTCCTCCCGCTACACTGTAGCCGCGCGCAAAAAAAAAAAAAAAAAAAAAATCCCAGGGCCTCGGAATTTCTTCCCTTCCCCAGCGATCCACGCTGGCTCTCTCTCACATCGAGGGGGAGGGACCCACTAAAACAGGGGCTTACCCCCCCTCTGCTCTTTTTCCAGTCCTCGCTCTAAAATGATCCTCCAAGGAAAAAAGTCCAAGGAACCCCCTACCTATCAGTCTTCGCGCCACAAAAGGCTGCGGGAACGCCCCTCGGGAGCCAGGCCCGCGGGGCTCTCCATCCTTTGTGCGAGTGGGGCGCCCGCGTCCCCCAGCTTTTCTCGGGAGCTGCGCGCCCGGCCTCGCCCGTTCCCCCTCCGCTGGACGCCCCGAGGCCCGGCAGGGCGGGGACAGGGGGTGCACATGGGGATCTCGTTCGCTTTGTCTCGGCAGCTTCCTCCTGGCCTCGGACCGTTAGGAGGAGGATCCCTGTGCTCCCAGTCCTACAAGCTCTTGTATCGCTGCCCCAAAATGTGCTACAGAGAAAAATAACTCCCCATTGTTCGAGACTAGGTGCAGGCTACCAATGATTACTACACTCACATGAGGAAAACTTTGGGGGGGGGAGCAAAGCTTAAGGATGGAATACAAACGCCCCACAATGATTCTTCCCACTTAAATCTGGATTTTTCATTCTAAGACGAAACATAAGCGAAAGGAGGCTTTTGTCTTACCTTGGCACCGATTTGGTTGCCACACTGACCGGCCTGAATGTGCACGATTTCCCTCATGGTCAAAATTAACTTGTTTTCCTCGCCTCTAGGAATGTACGGAGCAAGAAAATCTGTAAACTTCTTTCCTTTGCTGGTCGCGGGCTGGAAGGCTGGGTCGTTCCCCTCAGGTTGGAGCAGCGAGATCCGAACGCGACGGCAGGAAGATTCTGAGAGGCCGACCACAGGGGAGGGCGAAGGAGGGAAGGCGGTCAGGGCGGGGCGCGCGTGCGCGGCGCTGGGAGGCGGGAGATCGGCGCCCGCGCCCGGGTCGGGAGACAAAGCCTCCCCGATCCGGGCAATGATTGGTCAGTACTAGTCCTGTACCAGGCGCCCATTGGTCACTGCGCAGCCGATGAGCGCAGTCCTCTCTGGGAGTTGTAGTCCTCTATTGTTGTCCACGCTGTAAAGTGAATTTAGGAATGGGTGGGTACTGGGTTTTTTCTTTTTTGTCGCTTTTTAAATGAAAAACAGCCATGGAGAAAGTTGCTTTCCTCTAAGCGAAGGTTTTTCTTTTTCCTTTTTTTTTAAATTTGCGGACAAAAAATAGTTTTGGGGGATGCAGGAATTGGGAAGTCTGAGGTGCCGAGAGTTGGGAGGTGGGGTAGACACGCCCTGAAAACTCCCCGCTGCGGAAGCTCTCTGGAGGACTGTACAGCTTAGCTCAGCGAAATCGAGATAAGTGTGGCACTCTGCTCTGGTACGAAATATCTGGTCCTTTGGTGACCTACGGCATGAACGTCAGTGCAGAGTGGATCACCCAGATACATCAGGAAGAAAGATTGTCTTCCAATTTCCTTGGTTTGCGAAACATACTGTTTCAAAAAAGAAACAAAATTGCAGCAAGGGTTATTTAGAATAGATATATCTACAGGGTTTGTTCAAAGAATGGGTTGAACGTTTCAAAAAATCTGAGATCTAGAATTTGTGAAGCCAGACATCTCCGTGCATTTAGGGAATCTGGGCCTTAGGACAGATGGGAAGATAATTTGTTCATCTCGTCAAAAGGGAACGATGTAGGAGAGAGACCTGATAGAGTACCCGTGTTTTTCCAGCCTGCCTCTTCCAGAAACTTTTGATGAGGCCAGTACTTGTTCAATTAGCTGATTTTACTGACCAGGAGTGGCCAATGTAGAACCTCAGGATTGAAAGAGAGGAGGGGGTAAATTGGATGGGCAACCCATCTCCTTCCCAGGCATTCACTCATTTCAAAGCTACTAAGTGGCCACCAAAGCAGTAACCAGTACAAACGAAGTAACCACTACAAAATGATTACAGATTAGCTCTCTGGCCTCTAAGATACTGCAGTTTGTTGAGAAGACGATATATAATGGAGTGGTGCTAAGCCTACAATACAGATTTGTTATCGAGGTCATTGTTAACTCACACTAAATACACAGATGAACACACATTTTTAAGTCACCTAAATAAAGGAACATCGAGTTGTGTGAGACCCCCTACACTCATTTAAAGTAGAATTTTGTGTTGCAGGGTCCATGCCCACAATGAAAGCAGCCATGCATTAGTGGGAAAAGCTCAGAATTCAGGATTGTTTCCATTTGTCTCTGCCTTACATTAGCTGTAGGAACTTAGGCATTTAACTTCTCAGTTTCAAATATCTCGCTTGTAAAATCTACTTCACCCTATTTGGTTGTTGTGGAAATGGTTGAGATAACTATTAGGAAAGAGCTTCCTCTAACACACATCGCGTTCTTACCGTTCTTCTCATGTCTTATGAAATAACGATTTTATCACTCTTCCCTTGTCCCTTGAAAGGTGAGGACTTTTACCAAACCGGTTTTCTGTTTGCCTATATTTTCTGTAAGGATCGTCCATTTAGGGAAAATGACCTCAAAATGTCCGTCAGGGCTGTCTCAGGAAGAAATGACATGCCTTATACTAAATAAGCCAAATCAAGGCGAAATGAAATTCCACTGCAATGAAGAGTACTCAAGCGCCACGCCTGCGGGCTGTTTTCCAAACTGCATTCTGCAGCTACGACTGCAACCCGCAAACCGTCTTCATTTCTCATGAGTCAGCGAACACCATGTCTTGGAGGACCGAGGAAGGACGCTCTGGCGTCCCAAACGCAATGCACCACATCTATGGTACAGCCCTTCTACCCGCCGCCAGCCCTGGCGCCAGACTCTCTGGTCGCGGTTTCGAACGCAGCGCGGGAAGTGGGCGTTGGGCGGTGAAGCAGTGGTGGGTTGTCCTCGGAGTTGACCAATCACGATACGCTGCGGTTAATTGATCTTAGTCTCTCCAAATAGCCTGGACTTTGGGCTGAAGGGGGCGAGTGGGGGCGGGGAGAGGAGCTTTGAATGTGCCGCGACTCGTGAGGTTTCACCAATCAGTGCATAGAAAGCTGTGAAAGACAGAAACAGGAGCCAATCATTGGGTCGGCTTCTTTCCAAGCGACGCGCTCGCGCCACACAAGATGCGACCGTTACTGGTAGCGCGCGCGGAGACTCAAATAGGTGAGTTTGGGGGCCTCGCCCACAGCTGCTCGGGTACCATCTTGACTCCTCCAGAGGGCGGGAAGGGGCGTGCCTTGGGTACGACTGGGCGGAGGTAATTGGGGACTTTAGGTTGGAAATGAGACTTTTAGAGTGTAAAGGCGCCAGTGTAGGAAGTAGGCCCCCGGGAGACGCTGGCCCTGAGGGAACTCACGAACCTGGGATTCAAAGATGGTGGCCGTCGAATTGAGGCCCAGAGTGTTGGTACCCATTGAGTTGGGCAGGGGTGACACTTCCTCTGCGGAGTGTCCTGCTTTCCTTGTCCATATTTTCCTCTAGGGCAGCATCTTTCTAGGTAAATTCCAGCCGTGCTGTTTGGAGTGTGTATCTTCATTTGTTCTTTCGTCAGTGGGCTCGGTGATGTAACCTCCGCGAAGGCAGGACTCGTTTTGTATTTGGTTCAGGATGAATCCCGGCGCCAGGCCCCTGAAGAGCGTGACGGGCCCTAGCGGAAGAGAGGCCGCAGGCGGGGTGTACGCGACAGAGCTGCTTTAGAGGAATTTGGGTTCTGTTTTATGCTGTGGCCATGGAAAGCGTAAGAGAATATTAAACAGAGATTATCTGAGTGCTCTTGGCGAATCCCTTAACCCATTTATGTTGGAGTTTCTTTATTTGGAAAAGTAGAGAAAGAATAACACCTACTTTACAAGGTTCCTGAGAAGATTAAATGAGTCAGTCAGAACAGGCATAGTGGAGCACACCTGTAATCTCAGTGTTCTGGGTGGCAGAGAGGAAAGTTGCAAATTCAAGCCCATCTTGGGCAATTTTGCAAGACCTTCACTCAAAATTTTAAGAGCCGAGAACATGTAGTGCCATACAAAATGGCCTGAGTGCAATCCCTGGAAAGGTGGGGGGCTCAATATAAAGTAGATTAGCGTTCAACATGTTATGGTCTATATCTAGTCATGTATTATGGTTCTTTGTGCTTTAACCTGATTATACTGAGGTGGTAGGTAAAGAAGCATAGGCCTCACCATGTGTTACTATATATCCATATAGTTGCTTCATTATCCTAGCGTTTTTTAACAGTAGTTCCCTAAATGCCTAATCATGTGACTACTATACCTGTTACAAAACAGTGCTCAACACGTGCTTGGCATGTGTTAGCAAAATTGGGGCAGGGGATTGTTTTGTTTACTTTAACACAGGGTCTCACCATGTAATTCAGGCTGGCATTAAACTCACTCAGTATGTGCTCCCACAGCAAACCACCTAATTCAGCCTCCCAAGTGCTACGATTACAAGCGTGTATCACCAGGCCTGGCTGAAGATGATGATTTTCAAACTATGGGTTGTAACCCAGGAGTGGGTAGTAAAATTAATCTAGTAAGCTGAATATTAGCATGTCAAAACTATAAAGAGAGGGGCAAGGGATTTAGCTCAGTGGCATAAGTGCCTGCCTGGTAAGCATGAAATTGTGAGTTTGATCCCTGATACAAAAAAAAAAAAAAAAAATGTAGAGAGAATGGAAAATATTGTACATAGCAGTGTTCTTAAAAAACACTTCTTTTCACCAGACATGGTGGCATATACACGCCTATAATCCCAAAGCTCAGGTGGCTGAGGTAGGAGGATTGCCATGAGTTTGAGGCCAATCTGGGCTACATAATGAGTTCAAGGCCAGCCTAGACTACATGGTGAAACCCTGTCTCAAAGCAAAAAGCAAAACTATTTTTTTGTTAATTGTTGCAGGCTGGGGATTGAACCCAGGACCTTCTGGATGCTAGACCAAGACTCTGTCAATGAGTTACCAAAAAAAAAAAAAAAAGTTGGTTTTTTTTTTTTTGGTACCAGAGATCAAACCCATAACCTCGTGCTTGTTAGGCAGGCACTTAGGCCACTGAGCTAAATCCCTGGCCCACAAAAAGAAATTTTTTGAGACAGTATTTTGCGTTTCCCAGGCTGACCAAACTCCTGGGCTTACAATGATCCTCTTGCCTTAGCCCCCAAGTAAATGCAACTACAGAAATGTACCACCAAGCCTGGCTTTCAAAATTCTATTCATTTGTTTATTTCTTATTTTGGGTTGAAGTTGAGACAGTCTCACTATGTAGTTCAGGCTGGATTTGAACTCACTATGTAGCCCTGGCTGGCCTCAAATTCATGGTGATTTTCCTTCCTCAGCCTCCCTAGTGCTGAGATTATAGGTATGTGCCACCATGCCCAGCTATTTTTGATTTTTTTCAGGTAGGGTCTTACTATGTAGTACAGGCTGGTTTGAACTCACTATGTAGTCAAGGCTGACCTTGAACTTGTGGCAGTCCTGCCTCAGCCTCCTTAGTGATAGATAGGATTACAGGTGTGTGCAACCATGCTTGGCTTCAGAATTTTATTTAAACATTTCAAAAGCATAACAACAGAATGATAGAGAAGTGTCAATTTCTGTCACTCTCCAGGTTTATTCCAGGTGCCATCCTCTTCTGACACAGCGTACAAACTGGTGATGGATGATGGCGATGTGTTTCTTTTTAGGCCATGGAAGACACGCAGGCTATTGATTGGGCTGCTGAAGAAGAGGAGGAAACAGAGCAATCTGGTGAATCCTTGGGTTCTAGCTTGGAGCCTGTAGGGCGACTGCGTGTCTTCGTCAGTACCTATGGACCAGAAAAAGGTTAGGAGGTTTTAGGTACTAAAGCATTAACATGGGTCTTTGTCATGGAAGGTATTAGAAGAAACACATTTTAAGGCAGTAAAAACATTGTTTTAGTGGGAATGGAGAAGGTGGCAGGTGGGGGCCAGAGCCCTGCACTCCCTAAGAGTGGTTTGTACTGTGGTAGCACAACGCAAAGAGATCCAGTGTTATCTGAAGATGGGTTGTGGCAGTGGTTGTACAGCAGTGTAACTTAATGCCACTGAACTTGACACTTAACGTGATTAAGATGGAGTCACGTGTGGTGTCCTATAATCATAGCACCCTAGGAAGCCAAAGCAGGAGGATCACAAGTTCAGTTCTAGCATGGGCAACTTAGTCATTTAGCAAGATACTGTCTTAAAATAAAAACTAAAAAGGGCCAGGATTGTAGCTCAGTATAAATGCTCTGGGTTCGATCTCCAGTACCACCCTCCCTAAAAAAAGTTGTCTACTTTACTACAGTTAAGTCCAGTGTGAATGGACAGGGTGAATTGTATGTACTCTTCAATGCCTGGGGGCCTTGGGGCTCTTTATTGTTATAACACTTGGAGTCTTAATGACCTTGGACCCTCTCAACCTCTCTCATTTTTAGATTTCCCACTGTACCTCGGGAAGAACGTGGTAGGCCGAATGCCTGATTGCTCTGTAGTCCTGCCCTTTCCATCCATTTCCAAACAACATGCAGTAATTGAAATCTCGGCATGGGACAAAGCACCTGTCCTTCAGGATTGTGGGAGCCTCAATGGTACCCAAATCCTGAGGCCACCTATGGTCCTGAGGCCAGGGGTGAGTCATCGTCTGAGGGACCATGAATTGATCCTCTTCGCGGACCTGCCCTGCCAGTACCATCACCTGGAAGAGCCCCTGCCCATGCTTTCCCGGGGTCCTCTCAGTGTGGAGGAGACCCCCAGGGTCCCAGGAGATGCTCATGTCTCCAGACTTCCACTGGCTGTGGACTCAGAGGAGGAGGAGGAGGCAGGTGCGTGTGTGTGTGTGTGTGTGTTGGGAGGGTGTATGACAGATAATGAGTGTAAATTGTTAATTTACTCCTTCCTCTTCTTGCCAGATTTTCTTTCTGAGAGATGCATGGAGAAAGAATCAAGGACCACGTCGTCCCCTTTGACCACAGTAGTTCCAGACAGGTGAGCACCAAAGGCCGGACTCCTAAGTCTTGGCAAGCAGGAAGAACCAGGGCCTGGAAGGTTAGTCTCTCAGAGCCGATTATCTCGAAAGGTAGGGCTGGGGAACCATATATATCATTCATTCACAGAGCTGTTTTTTTTATTTTGTTTTGTTTCGTTTTTTTCCTTCCTAGTACTGGAGACTGAACCCAAAGCCTCTGAAGTAGACTATTTCCCTGGCGGTTTTTAATTTTTTTTTTTTTGTACTGGGAATCAAACTTATAACCTCATGCTTGCCGGGCCGGTGTTGTGCTGCTGAACTAGATCCCCAGCCCCTGTTTTGAATTTGGAGACAGTGTCTTTTTAAGTCCCTGAGTGGTGCTGGCTAGGCTTAGAATTGTAATTCTCTTGCCTTAGCCTTCCAGAGTGGGTCTCGCTAGGCAGTTCAGGCTGTCCTTGAGCTCACTTTGTAGCCCAGGCTGGTCTGGAACTCACAAGGATCCTCCTCCTGCCTCAGCCTCCCGAGTGCTGGGATTACAGGCGTGAGTCACCACGCCTGGAAAAAAATTTTTTTTGGTGGGGGGTGGGTACTAGAAATTGAAATCAGGACCTTGCACTTGCCAGGCAGGCACTGTGCAGCTGAACTGTATCTTCGGCCCTCCCTCTAATTTAGGCTGACCTTAAATTCACTGTGTAGCCCAGGCTGGCCTGGAATTCCTGTCTCAGGCTCCCTAGTGCTGGGATTATAGGCGTGCCCAGCCCTCAGCTGCATTTTTGTGGACCACCCCTGGTACACCAAGTGGAGAACTAGCTGTGAGGAACAGAAAGACAAATGCTCCCTGTGCCTGCCCTAGGAAGCACAGATGCAGTGGGTTGTCCTCTCCCAGGAAGGAGGTGCTATGGACTCTTTCTGATCCCTTGCAGTGACGACGAGGGGCCTTCAGCCCCAGGTGGCTCTGTACCATCTTCAGCTTTCAACTTGGACAGTGACACAGACGAGGATGAAGCAGAGAAGGCCTCAACATTGAGGAACAGTGCCACCAAGAAGGCAGAGCAGCCTGGAGGTGACAGAGACACACGGGACCCTCGGCTCATAAAGGCTCCACCTGCAGTGAAAAGAGACAGAGACACAAAATCCAGGAAAGATGCAGAGAACAGGGTGGCTCTGGAGAAGAGCCACCCTCCTGGGGAGGACAGTGACACAGATATGGACGAAAACAGCAGGCCAGCTGATCTCCACCTGGAAAGAGCACAGCCTTCTGGCTTTGAGGACAGTGACACTGATGTGGAGGAAGAGGGCATTCCTGCGACCCCAGCTGCCATTCTGGGGAGGAAGTGGCTGATCTTCCGTGCAGCAGGTGCGGGAGGCCCTGGTGCCCATGGCGTGATACGTCTGCAGGAGAGCCCAGCTGGTAGTGACACAGATGTGGAAGAGCAGAAGTCCCCAGCAGTGGGAAGCCAGGCCTCACTGATGATCAATAGTGACACAGATGATGAGGAGGAGGTCTCTGCTGCGCTCACCCTGGCACAGCTGAAGGAGGGCAGAGCTGCTTTGTGGAACAGAGGCACAGATTCAGAAAGGTCCAGAACCCAGCCCGAGGTCCCTCTGGAGCAGAACCAAACCTCCCTGGAGAGAGACAGCAACACAGCCCTGAAGAGGCACCCAGTGGGAAGGAAACAAATGCTCCCCAGTGCCCACACGGGAAAGAATGAACCCCTTGGTACAGCAGAGCCAGGGTCAAGCAGACCTCCCCATAGGAACAGAGACAGGGGTGGAGCAGCAGGTGGGTGCTCCCATGGGACCCACCCAGGGAGCAGCCAAGCCTCCCCCGCCACAGTGCACATCAAGACAGAAGTGGAGGAGGAAGCCTCACCAGGGCCAGCTGTTGCACATCTGGAGAGCCATCAGAGGCCTGTGGAGGGGCCAAACCACACCACAAAGCAGCTTGCACTGCCTCTAGAGGAAGCCAGGCCTCTTGACAAAGCTTATGCGGAGGAGGACTCTGCCTCAGCAGTGGCAGCTGTGAGACAGATCCAGCATGTGGCAGGAAGGGATGCTCGGGAGATGGCTCCAAAAGTGGGGGCCCCTGGTAGAGCACCTGCAGCACAAGGGGAACAGGTGGTACACACCAGCACCCCAGGAAACACCACCCTGCCACAGAGAGGGGGAGCACGGATCCCCACAGGAAGGAAGCAGAAGTCCTATTTGACCAGGACCAGAAGCTCCAAAGACAGCCTTGACAGTGAGTATCACCGTGTTTCTCCCTGGGCTCCAGGAACACACAGCAAGTGTGAGAACTGGGAAAGGTGAGGAGCAGAGGGGCAGACACTGTTTTTCTTGTCTCTTCTGTACTGCACCCCAGCAGGCTGTGAAGATCTGGACCTTCAAGCCACCCAGTGCTTTGTGGAGAGTGAGAGCCCGGAAGGTGAAGACACCCGGGATGTTGGGGTCCCAGTGCTGGGGGGGGGGGGTCTGTGGCCTGCATGGGCCCAAGAACATGTGAGCAACTGTGCTCAGCTGTCCTTCCTTGTGCAGCCATCCAAGGTGTAGAGGACGAGCCCACCCAGGCCTTCCTGTGTGTGCTCTCCCTGGAGCCTGGCCTTCCCCACTGCAGCTCTCAGGCCCCAGGTACCAGAAACTGCTCTGAACTTTGCATGCTTTCTCCATCTCATTCTAAAAAATCCCATATTAAATCAGATCCATAGATCAACTTATCTAGGTTATTTTTTTCCCAGTACCATACTAAGGATTGGACCTAGGGTTGTCACACAGAGCTGCATCCCAATCCTTTTCCTGATTTTGAGACAGAGTCTTGCTAAATTGCTGTTTCCCAGGCTATTGGATCCTCCCACTTCAGTCTCCCAGAATGCTAGGATTATAGATGTGTGCTACCAGATGCAGCTAGATTAAAATAAGCTACTAGGGGATCTCACATATAAGAGCATGCTATTTTCATAACACTAAATGTTATAACTACCACCCTATTTCCAGCTTTCCTTAGAAACTCATTTAGATGTGTTGTTCACAAGTTTTCCTTAATCTTTTTTCAATGTGTAACTTTAAGTCTCCCTTTCTCTTTCCCATTCCTTTCTGCTCTGTCTTTTATTCAGGTGCCCTGGATGAGCCATGGGAAGTCCTGGCCACACAGCCCTTCTGTGTGGGAGAGTCTGAGCACCCCGAGCCCCAACCCACCACCACCTGCCTGCAGGCTTCCAGGTCTCATCTGTCTCCACCAAGGGTGGCACCACAAGACCAGCGTCCAGGGAGCCCAGTTCACGTGGAGCCATTGGGGACAGAAGGCAGAGAGCTGCAGACTGTGGAGAGAAACAGGGGTACAGCAAGAGAAATAGGGTGACCCCAGAGATGGGGACATCAGAGAGGGAAATCAAGGAGTGGCCACCAGGGGAGAGCACAGCAGAGCTGGAGGAGGAAGAGTTAGCTAGGAGGATAAAGGACAGAGAGCAGGAGATGCAGGTGTTAGCTGGAGCTGCTCAGAGGCCAGTGTCTGACAAAAAGGTGGACAGCATGAGTCCTGATAAAGCCAGGGGGAGCGTGAAAGAAGAAGCAGAGACACCCAAGGACATGCACGTGTACAAGCGACAGCCCTGGGGAGATCGTCACGAGAGAAACTCTCCAGGGAGTCACAGAGAAATGGGTGCTGGATGCAGAGTGTGGGGTGGAGGCTGGGTTAGCAGTGGCCCTGGAAAGAGGAGAGTTGGAGCAAGGGTTCAGGGACCTGCAAGGGCAGGGCCCCCAGGAAGGGCAGGATGCCCCAGTAAGCCCAGAGCCTGGAATGGGGGTGGGGCACCAGTCAGGTGGAGCAAGGGAAGTCCCAGTGAACCCCAGCGGGCAGCCCAGAGGTAAGTGAAGGTAGTGGGGAGCCCTGGTGGTGTGCAGCCCTCAATATCCCTGACACCTGACTTTGGGGAACTCAGTGCCCCTGTTTCTCTCAATCCAGGCCTCGAGGATGGCAAGGTGCCCCCTGCAGAGAGTGCTTCCAGGGTGAGAGCTGCTTTCTAGATGTTCCCCACTGCCTGATCACCTGCCAACACCTTACCCTAGCCGCTCTTCGGTCTGCCCCATGCCCACACCCTCTACTCTCCATCTCCTTAGCAGGCCTCTGCCCCTTCGCCCTGGCACCCAGTGTTCTCTGTGCCTGGGTCCCAACAGTCCCTCCCTCTGCCTGACCTGGCAAGGAAGTCCCTTTCCTGTGTTTCTTCCTCTCCCTTGGCAGCATCCATGTGTAGAGGCGGTGGGGATGGGGATGGGACAGGGCCCTTGCCAGAACGTGGACCCAGAACAGCGTGTGCTTCACCCCTCTCCTTTCCACTCACTTGCTTCTCTCTCCCCAGGATGCTCCTTTGCCTGCTGCAGCTCCCCAGGCCACAGTTCCACACCTGGGCCCCTTTATCTCTCAGAGCCAAAAATGTTCTGCACCTCAGCCCCTGCTTCCTCTGCTGCTGTCTTCTGAGCCACGCATGCCTGGGCCCAGGCATACTGGGAGGCAGGAGGCTCCAGAGCCCACCCTGTGCTCAGAGCTGAGGACTTCTCAGCCCCAGCCCAATGCCAGGCACCGGCCCCGCTGCAGGACGACATCTGCTGCACTCCCCTCTGCCACCCACTCACCCTGCCTTCCTGCTCCCATAGAGCAGCCTGCAGCCTCTGGGCCCAAAACTCAAACCGGTCCAGCCAGAACACGGAGGTCCTCTGTCAGGACCCCTGAAACAGTTGTGGCAACAGCCCCCAAGCTCCAGCCATCCAACTCCGCAGACCGGCCTGTTGTCCCCAAGCCCATGTCTCGGGCCACTCGGGGCAGGGCGAACAGGTCCTCTGTCCAGATGCCTGAAGCAGCTGAATCAGCAGCCTCTGAGCTGCAACCGGCCACCTCTGCAGGCCAGCTGGTCACCTCCAAGCCTGCATCTTGGGCCACTCGGGGCAGGACAAACAAATCCTCTGTCCAGACGCCTGAAGCACTTGTCCATGTGGCCCCCAAGCTGCAGCCGGCCACCTCCACAGATGGGCCCAACACCCCAGAGCCTGCACCCCGGGCATCTCGGAGCAGGGCGAACAGGTCCTCCATCCAGATCCCCGAGCCAGTTGTCCCCAGGGCGTCAAAGTTCCAACCTGACACCCCAGAGCCCATATCTCGGGCCACTCGGAGCAGAACTCGCAAGTCGTCTGCCAAGAGCCCCAAACCAGTCTTGCCAACGAACTCTGAGCTGCAGCCACCTACCTCCACTGGCCGACCTGTTGCCCCTAAGCCCATACCTCGGGCCATTCAGGACAGGACAAGCAGGACTTCTGTCAGTACCCCTGAAGCAGCTAAACTAGCAGCCCCCAAGCTGCAGCCATCCAGCTCCACAGACCAGCCCATCAATCCCAAGCCTACTCGGCGGGGCAGGATGGGTAAGGCCTCTTCTGAGATTCCTGAGTCAGAGGAGCCATCAGCCAATGACCCTGAGCCATCTACCACCATAGGCCAGCCTGTAGACCCGGAGAGCATAGCTCGGGGTGGGGTGGCCCCTGAGTCCTGGCCTCCTGTCACCACGGACCAGCATGTGCCCCAGGAGCCCAGCCCTCACACAGGGCACGGCAGGAGACAGAGGGCTGCTGGGAAGCACAGCTCCCGCTCGGCTGCCACTGACCAACAGCCTTGTTCTGAGCCTCAAAAACCATCCTTGGGGGACCAGAGAGCAGGCAGGCAGAGAGCAGCTGCATCCCTCGGGGCCGTCCCAGGCCCTTCCTTTTCCCAGCCTCCTGAGGCCCCCACTCGAGCTCTCCAAGTCCCAAAGGTGGAAGCAGCAGATAGCTTTGGGTCCACCCAAGAGCCCCAGCCTGCAGCCTCTCGGCAGCGCAAGAGGCCTTCCCCTGGCACAGATCCAGCCCCTCTCCTAAAGCGGCCCCAAAGAGAAGGCTTTCACAAGACAGTGGTCCCCAAGGAAGAGGAGGAGGAGGTTGCTCTAGAAAAGCCAGAGAAGGCAGAGGTGAGCAGGTGGGGCTGCCCATGGTGGGGCTGGAACTTCAGGGTCAGAGACGCCCACCAAGGTTTTCTTGCCAGGACATGGCGACTCCGGAACCAGGCAAGAGGAAGAGATCCCAGACAGAGGAGGAGCCCCAGGAAGCTCCAAAACGGGGCCTCCGCAGGACCAAAGCTATCCAGCCATCAGCAGCCCCCAAAGTAGGAGAGGGGCCTGGGGCTCCGGGGTGGGGGGTGCTGGGAGGAGGCAGGGAAGTGTGCTGTGGCCTGGGTCATGTGACAGTGCAGTTCAACCCTGCCAGGTCCTCTTCACGGGCGTGCTGGATGCCCATGGGGAGCAGGCTGTGCTGGCCCTGGGGGGCAGCCTGGCCAGCTCAGTGGCAGAGGCCTCCCACCTGGTCACTGATCGCATCCGCCGGACAGTCAAGTTCTTGTGTGCCCTGGGGAAGGGCATCCCCGTGCTCTCCCTGGAGTGGTTACATCAGGTGAGAGGCCAGGGGTGGAGGCCATGGGTAGTGACAGACCAGTCTCAAGAGCTGCAAAAGGCAGCGGAGACACACACATACACATACACACATACATATACACATATACATACACTGTATATATGTATACAGTAGAAGGTAGGAGGAGGGGCTGGGCTAGTGGGGCCAGACCCATTCAAAGGCTTTATGTGGGACAGCTCTCTGCTAGTATGGGCAGGAGCGCCAGGTGGGGTGGCCTGAACCCTGGTGCTGACTGCCAGCTGTCCTCAGTCCCGCAAGGCCGGTCACTTCCTGCCCCCGGATCAGTACTTGGTGACTGATCCCGAACAGGAAAGGAACTTCAGCTTCAGCCTCCGGGATGCCTTGAGCCGGGCTCGGGAGCAAAGACTGTTAGAAGTAAGAGACCATCTCCCGCCCACTCCACCCGCCCGGTGGTCTCGGTGCCAGGCTCTGCAGCACAGTCACCACCTGGCTCGCGTCTTCCTTAGGGCTACGAGATTCACGTGACCCCCGGGGTCCAACCCCCACCAGTGCAAATGGGAGAGATTATCAGCTGCTGCGGTGGTACCATCCTATCCAGCATGCCCCGCTCCTATAAGGTATGGCTGACATATGATGGCCAGAATGAGAAGAAAGTGGGGAAGAATACAGGGCTATTGCTGGATATGGTAGCTCAAGCCCAGCACCCATGAGGCTGAACAGCAGGAGAATCTTGAGTTTTAGGCCAGCCTGAGCTATATAGTGATACCCTGTCTTAAAAACAAAACAAAAAACCCAAAAGAACAGAATTTTGATAAGGCCCATGCATTACTGCATTTTAACTATATATTTTTCTGTGGACTGTGGGGCAAAGCCGAACTCACTTTTTTTTTTTTTCTTTTTTTGGGGGGTGACAGGGTTTCCATATGCAGTTCAGGCTGGCCTTGAACTCACTTTATACTTGTGGCTAGCCTTGAACTCTTAGTGATCCTCCTGCCTCATCCTGAGTGCTGGGGCTACAGGTGTGATCTGCCACACCTGGCTAGTTTTAAGAGCTTGAATATGTTTTA
This sequence comes from Hydrochoerus hydrochaeris, assembly GCA_004027455.1. Lineage (NCBI taxonomy): Eukaryota > Metazoa > Chordata > Mammalia > Rodentia > Hydrochaeridae > Hydrochoerus > Hydrochoerus hydrochaeris. The sequence continues at coordinate 107,283 of PVLA01004533.1, read as the reverse complement.
GTTCAGCTTCTCTGGCAAGAATACCTTGTAGACTGTGCAGTGTGCTTCCGGTGGCTTTGCCTTGGGCAGTACTGAGACTGATCCCTAGGCTAGGGTCTGTTTCTGGGACCCCTCCTTATCCTGGGCTTCCTCTCTGTGCTATCTCCCCAGCCCCAGAGAGTGGTGATCACGTGCCCCCAGGACTTGCCGCGCTGCTCCCCGGCGTCCCGAGCCGGTCTGCCCCTCTTGTCTGCAGAGTTCCTGCTGACGGGGGTCCTGAAGCAGGAGGTCCGGCCCGAGGTCTTCGTCCTCTCCACACAGGACCCCTCATCCACTTGAAAACGCCAGTGCGCTTCTCCTGCCTGTCAGAACACAGCTGGGTTAGAGGCGCTCCGGGCTGTAGGCGACGTTGGTGTGCGGGTGGCACTTGTGCCAGAAGGGGTGGGATCCGAGGCTTTCTGGGAAAACAGAAAGGTGGGAAAGTTTAGAGCCACAGGCTTTCTAAAGTGGTCATAACTGCCAGGTGTGGTGCACACCTGTAGTGCTGGCACTCTGAGAGGCTGAGGAAGGAAGACCAAGTTTGAGCACAGCCCTAAGTGACTTTACAAGATGCTGTCTCAAAATAAAAATGTATTTTTTTAAAGTTTTGTTTGTTTTAAGTTTTTGAGACAGGGTCTCACTATGTAGTTCAGGCCAGCCTTGAACTCACTTTGTATTCTAGACTGACCTCAAATGCACAGCACTCCTCCTGCTTCAGCCTCCTGAGTGCTGGGATTATATATATATACACCACCGCGAGTGGCCTCAAAATACATTTTTTACAAGGGCTTGGATATAGCTCAGTGCAAAGGCCCTGGATTGAGTTCCCAGGACAGCAAAATGAAGTGGCCACTCTTAAGATTGGCTGATCCTCAGCTGGGCTGTAGCTCAGTGGTAAGTCTGGCCTAGCACTTAGGAAGCCCTAGGTTTCAGCCTGGGCACAGCCCCACAACAGAAAGATCGGGGGCTTGGTGTGATGTACGTCTGTGTTAAGCACCGCTCACCTCTAGCTGGCTGCTGCAGAGTCACCGCCCCGCGGTGCCCAGATCCAGCACTGTTTCTTTCCTTGTGGGCTCAGACTGACCCTCGGCGGACGCAGCTGTGACAGCAGGAGCTGGAGGGGATGTGTGGACGAGCAGATACTCAGGTCATGGGATGCTCCTACCGTGTCTTCTCCCCTCCTGCCCACGCGGTTGGAAGCTTCCTTCAGCTTTGACGCTGAGTAAATCTCCACACTTCTGACCCACTTTCCCAGTGTTTATAAGTTAAGCTTCAGCGTGATCCCTGTCACAAATAAATAGTCACTCTGTGCCTTAGGGTTGGTGACGTTTGTGCTTCTTGTCATCTGTCAGCTTGAGGCACACACTTGTTTTCTTTTTCTTTTTTTTTTTTTTGTACCAGGAATCGAACTCACAACCTCACACTTGCCAGGCAAGCACTTGTGCCGCTGAGCTAAATCCCCGGCCCATGCTTGTTTCTTAAAGTTATGAGCTGGGTGCATGGTGCTTGCCTACAATCCCAGCTACTTGAGAGGTGGATAAAGGTGAATCATAAATTTGAGCCCAGACTAAGCAACTTAGTGATTTAGCACTGACACTGCCTCAAAAAGAAAAAAAAGAAAAAAGATCTGGGGGTATAGCTCAATAGAAAGGGCTTAGGTTAAATTCCCAAAAGCAAGCCAGGCGTGGTGGTACATGCCTGTAATCCTAGCACTAGGGAGGCTGAGACAGGAGGATCATTGCAAATTGAAGACCAGCCTGAAATGCATAGTGAGACCCTGTCTCAAAAAAACCCAAGTAATACTAATAATAAATACAAAGTTAAGAGTAGGAGTACCATAGTGTGAAGCAGTTCTGCTCCTCCATAGATACACAGAAGAATTGAAAAGTTCAAAATACTTGTACGTGAATGTTGTATCATTGCTTTTCACAGTAGCATGGGAAACAGGAACAATGCACAAGTTCACCAAGGGCGAGCAGACAGACAGGAGGTATCCACCCAATAGACTGTTTCCCAGCCATAAAAAGGGGTGACAACTGAAACAGGCTGCAATATTTAAGGAGGAACCCAAAAACTGTTGCTAAATGAGAGAAGCCAGGTGCAAATGGATGTGTGCATGTTCTGCTTGTAACACACCAAGAAGGGTAAGCCCAGACACCAAGGGATTCACAGCTGCTGGAGAGCTGGAGTGGGGAGCTGCTTAAGGGGACCAGAGTAATAGAAATGTTCTGGAACAAGCTAGAAGTAGTGGCTGTACACATGGCCAATGTACTAAAAGCCATGGTGCTATTCTTTTTTCTTTTCTCCTTTTTTTCAGACAGTCTTGCTTTGTGGCCAGGCTGGCCTTGAACTTGGGGCAATCCTACTGCCTCAGCCTCTTCAGTGTTTTATACAGCATAAAACTAAGAGTATACAGGCATGCCTCACCATGCCTGCCTGTATACTCTTAGTTTTATGCTGTATAAATTTCAATTTAAAAGTTTATTAGCTTTGTATTCTTTTCTGCATGTTGAATTATTGTTAAATTTGGAAAACTTTGACATAATAGAAATATCATAAACTTTGCCAAGCAGTTTGCAGAATTTTTGTTTGTTTGGTTTGGTTTTTTGAGACAGGGTCTTGCTATGTAACCCAGGCTGGTCAGCCTTGAACTCATGGCAATCTTCCTGCTTCAGCCTCCCAAGTGCTGGCATTGCAGGGATACACCACATGTAGAACCCAGCTTGTTCATAGGATTTTAAAAGTTTCGTTGTTGGTTTCATGTTTCATTCTTGTATTTTATTTAAGGGTTGGGGAACAAACAAGGGCCTTATACATGCTGATTAGTACTCTCCCCGCATACTGGATTTAAAAATACTTAATCTTGTGTACTAAGCATTGCCTTTGTGGCTGCGGCACACAGCAGGACTCAGCAGTACTTCACTTCCTTAGACAAGTCCATCTCCCACAGAGGTGGGGTTGCTTACCATCCCTACCTCTAGAGCACCACGAAACACTGGTGCACGCCCTCTTTTTGTTTTGTTTTTTTAAAAAGGGCTGGGGATACAGCTTAGTGGCACAGCACCTGCCCCTGCCTGGAAAGCACAAAGTCCTGAGTTTGATTCCTGGTTCCAAGAATAATTTTTTTTTTTTTTTTTTTGGACCAGGGATTGAACTCAAAACCTTGTGCTTGCCAGGCAGGCACGCCACTGAGCTAAATCCCCAGCCCCAAGAATATTTATAAATTTTGTTAGTGCCAGGAATTCAACTCAGGACCCCATGCTTCCCAGGCAGGTGCTGTGCCACTGTGACTGGTCTCATTTCATGGTCTAATGTGGGTTTTTTTTGGTACTGGGGAGTGAACTCACAACTTCGTGCTTAGGCAGCTGAGCTAAATCCCCAGCCCCTTCATGCTCTAACTTAAATTTCTAGACAATAGGGATGGTGGTCAGGCAGTGTCCACACCTGTAATCCCAGCACTTGGGGAGGGTGAGGCAGGAGGATCATAAATTCAAACCCAACTTGGGCAATTTAGTGACTTACCAAGACCCTGCTTCAAAACATTTTTAAAAATGTTTAATACAGTGCTGACTATGCAGATGGCTGAGTGCAGGGAGGGCAGAGGGCGCTGCCTGCCAGGGTACACACGGCTCGCTCTGTGCCTCTGAGTACAGATGAGGGCAGCCACACAACCAGGCTTCCTCCATCGGGTCTGAGCTTCGCGGGTGTCGGGGTGAGGGTGGCAGAGCAATCTGGCAGTGACGTCTGTCACCCCACTGACCACCAGGGTGGGTGTGGCAACCTGGCTGGCTGAGCACCCCATCCCCACAGGAGGGCACAGGAGCAGCCCTTCCCTACCTTGAGCAATTTTCTTTATCTCCCTGGACCTAGAATTCTTCCATCTGTAAACTAAGGGAATGAGCTTCGTATCTAAGGCTCCTCTGTGGCCACAGCTACTGTGGCTCGGTTTTGAACTATGAGACCTTTAATTCTGATTATGGATTCTGCTAGCCAGGCTTGGTGGCACATACCTGTAATTGTAATCTCAGCACATGGGACGCTAAAACAGGAGGATCACTGTAAATTTGAGGCCAGCCTGGGCTACATAAGCAAGCTCCAGGCCAGCCTGCACTACACTACATAGGCAGGCCCTGTCTTAAACCAAAAAAAGCCAGGCATGGTGGCGCACACCTATAACCCTAGCACTGGGGAGGCTGAGTCAGAAGGGTCACAGCGGGTTGCAGGCCAGCCTGAACTGCGTGGTGAAACCCTGACTCAAAAAGACAAAACACCTAACAACTGCCAGACACACACCTATAATCCCGGCTCTCGGGAGACTGAGGCAGGAGGACCGCTTTGAGTCAAGGCCAGCCTGGGCTACACAGCTACTATCTCTGTTTCCCTCTGTCTGTCTCTGCGTCTCTCGAGTCGACTTCGTAGCTGAGTCTGCGATGGGCTCTCGGCCTGGCCCACACAATCCCTGCTGCAAACGCCAGCTGTTTTCCAGCCAGGGCCGCTACGTCCTGTGTCACCCTACGGACTCCGGTTCTTGGGAAGCCGCTGACGGCACTGCGCACCCCGTCCTCTGGGATTCCGTGTTCCCTGAGCGGTGCGCGCCTGCGGGCTGGGAACCGCCGGAGGCCGAGCCTCGGACACCGTGGCCCGGGGGCCGGAAGCCGGACTGTGGGGCACGACCCCGCCCGCCCGCTGGACCAGACTCCGCCTCCGGGGGCAGACCCTGCCCCCGGGACAGCCCGGCCGTCCGGACAGGCTCCGCCCCTAGGGGCGTGGCCTGCAGTAGCGGGAAGCCTGGCCCCGCCCCGTCCCGCCCTCGCCATGGCCCCCGCGCTGCTGCTGGTGCCCGCTGCCCTGGCCGCCTTCGTGCTGGCCTTCGGCACCGGAGTGGAGTTCGTGCGCTTCGCCTCACTGCGGCCGCTCCTCGGAGGGGCCCCGCCGGCCGGCGGCCCGGGTGAGCTCCGGACCGGAGGCACAGCCGGAGGGCGGCGCGGCGGGCGAGTGACGGGGCGCGCTGCGCGGAGCTCGGCGGGAGGACGGAGGGAGCGCGGCCTCGGGCGCGGCCGCCGCCGCCTTTCCAGACGGCCCGGCACGGCGTTCTGCAGTCCTCATCCCCGGGCCTGAAGGCGGTCGGGACCGGATGGACGAGGGATGCAGCCGTGGGAGCGGCACCGCGGGGGCGTCGAGGCCCCGAAGGCGTTAAGGGCCCGAGTGCGGGCCGGCCGGAGGGCCGCGAGGCCAGCCGTCGCCTGACCGGTGTCCCCCCTCGCGCTGCCCAGATCCCCGCCAGGGGTGGCTCGCCGCCCTGCAGGACCGCGCTGTCCTGGCCGCCCTGACCTGGGACCTGGGGCTCCTCCTGCTGTTCGTGGGGCAGCACAGCCTCATGGCCACCGAAGCGGCGAAGGCGTGGACGTCCCGGCACTTCGGGGTCCTCCAGAGGTCTGTGTACGTGGCCTGCACCGCCCTGGCCCTGCAGGTATGAAAGGCCCGGGCGGCCTAGGCGCTGAGGCTCCGGGTTCGAGGGGCAGAACACGGAGCATGGAGATCGAGGGAGTTGAGCCAGCTTCCACTCCACCACGGCACATGCCCTACTTTCTTTCTTATCAAGGTGTGCGGACTTAGCATGCACCTGTGATCCCAGCACTCAAAAGGCTGAGGCAGGGGGACTGAAAGTTCAGGGCCAGCCCGGCCTGGCTATATAGCAAGTACAAGGCCAGCCCAGGCTATGTAGCAAGCCTGTGTCTCAGGAAAAAGAAAAAAAGTGTTTGGCATTCCCCAAGTAACCAGGGTGCACTGGCACCTTTGCAACTCTGTGTTGCCCCCCAACCCACGCCCTGCCTAACTCCTTTTCAGTCCTACCCTGTGTTATAGACCACCTCCCTAGATGTGGACAGGAGGTTTTCAGCTGCCAGTTAATCTGTCCTTCCATTGGGCACCTGGTGGAGGCTGCTGGCCGTCCCCTCTGAGCAGCACCGCCCAGTGGGGAGATCCTTGGACAGCTCCCCCTCAAATCCCGCCCACTGTCCTTCACGGTAAATCTAGCCAGGGGGCAGAGTGCTCACTGGGCTGTGCAGCACCTTCTCTTCCCCAGCTGGTGATGCGGAACTGGGAGCCCGTACCCAGAGGCCCTGCCTTGTGGGAGGCTCGGGCAGAGCCATGGGCCACCTGGGTGCCACTGCTCTGCTTTGTTCTGCACGTCATTTCCTGGCTGCTCATCTTCAGCATCCTTCTCGTCTTTGACTATGCTGAGCTCATGGGCCTCAAACAGGTGAGGCTTCAGATCCCTGCCCTGGACTTCCATCCAGATTCCTTCTTTTCTGTTTCCTCATGGCCATTCTGATAAGGGGTCTCCCTGCAGCTGCCCTCAGAGGCCGGGGCCCAGGGAAGGTTCCTGGGTCCGATTTGAGAGGGCAGTTCCTGGGAAAGGAGCTGGGTGGCTCAGCTGGGGCGCTTGGTCCCAGCCATCCTCCCTCTCTAGGTGTACTACCATGTGCTGGGCCTCGGCGAACCACTAGCCCTGAAGTCTCCTCGGGCCCTGCGGCTTTTTTCCCACCTGCGCCACCCGGTGTGTGTGGAGCTGCTAACAGTGCTGTGGGCGGTGCCCACCCTGGGCACCGACCGCCTCCTCCTCGCTCTCCTTCTTACCCTGTACCTGGGCCTAGCTCATGGGCTGGACCAGCAAGACCTCTGCTACCTCCGTGCTCAGCTACAAAGAAAACTCCACCTCCTCTCCCGGCCCCAGGATGGGGCAGCCGAATGAGGACCCAAGACTGTTTCCATGCCCTGCACTTCCTCTCCCTTCCCCACTTCCAAGCCCACTGGACACCTGTAATCCCAGCTGTCTCCCAGGAGGCTGAGACACTAGAATTGCCCTGAGCTCAAGGTCAGCCTGGGCTGCAAAGCAAGACCCTGACTTTTAAAATTAAAAAAATGAAACAAAAAATACACTTCCCTTAACATCTAGGCCCCGGCTCCTTTGGGCCATCTGCCCAAATCCGCGGGCCTGGGACTGCTGGAGATTCATTGCCCGACCCTGTATCTCCACTCAGTCCCTCAGGCACTGAGCGTCTGCGACCCACCTCAGTTTAGGGCGTGGACCCCTTTCCTCCCCCAAGCCTCAGGGTCCTGCTCAGCTGGGGCCACGGTCCCTGCTAGTCGCCCGCTGCCCCCCCAGGCCCCGTCCTGGCTCCGTCGCGGCCTAGCGGTCTCCTAGGGACGTCCCTGCAGGGAAACCGCCCGGCCCGGCTTTCCCACGTGCGACTGACAGGGCAGCCCGGTCTGCGCGTCCCCAACGGCCCAGTCGCCCCGTGCACCCCAGGAGCCGGGACGCCAACCCGGGTCGCGCTCTGCCGGGCGCCCCGGCCTGGGCAACAAAGGCTGGGCGGGCAAGGGGTAGGGCGACGGGGAGGGCGGGCCCGGCCCGCGACAGCTGCCGCCCCCGCCCGCGCCGCGTCCCCCGGGGCCCTGAGTCACGGCCGCGCCTGGG
>PVLA01004533.1:67481-99685 GCA_004027455.1 Hydrochoerus hydrochaeris | reverse complement strand
AGTGAGTGGCGGGCGCGGGGCGCGGCCGGGGCTGCTTTGTGCCGGGCCGCGGGCGGGGGGGCGGGGGCCGGGGGGGCTTCCCGCGGCCCGGCCCCTCCCGGGACCCCACCCGGCGCCCGCACCCCGCGCCGCCCCATCGGCTGCGCCTCCGCCCCGAATCTCCCGCTTCCTCCCGTCAGGCCCCACCCTGCGCTCCGCACCCTCGGGTCCCCGGCCCGCCACCCTCGCCCGCTCACCCCGGCTCCTTCCTGTCCCTGCCCAGCTCGGGCCACCATGGCCACCGTCCCGGACTGGAAGCTGCAGCTGCTAGCCCGGCGCCGGCAGGAGGAGGCGGCGGTCCGGGGCCGGGGGAAGGCGGAGCAGGAGCGCCTGTCCCAGATGCCAGCCTGGAAGCGGGGACTCCTGGAGCGGCGCCGCGCCAAGCTCGGTCTCCCCCCTGGGGACCTGGGTCCCGGGCCTGGGAACGCAGAGCCCGGCCCTCCGGAGCCGGACGAGTCTGCCGTCCTGCTGGAGGCCATCGGGCCGGTGCACCAGAACCGATTCATCCGGCAGGAGCGGCAGCAGCAGCAGCGGCAGCAGCGGCATGAGGAGCCCCTGGTGGAGAGGAAGCCCTGGCCACTGGAGCCCAGAGAGCGGAGACCCAGCGTGGGCGAGTTACGCGACCAGAGCCCCAAGGGAAGAGAGGCCCGAGAAGAGAGGCTGAGTCCCAGGGAGTCCAGGGACAGGAGGCCGGGGACCGGGGCGGCCCGGGAGTGCAGCCCCAAACCTGTGGAAACCCGAGACTGGAGGCAGAGCCCTGGAGAGGGAGACCGGAGCTCCAGGCTGCCCGAGGCACAGAGGTGGAGGCTGAGCCCCACTGAGGCCCTGGAGCCCAGAGTGCAGAGTCCCAGGAGCTGCGAGGTGGCAGAGAGTAGACCGGGCCCCAGGGAGTCTGGCAGCCCAAACCGGGGCCTGGCAGAGGCCTGTGTCAGGTGGCCTGGCCCCGGAGCAGCCCAGGAGCAGAGCTCAGTACAGCTGGAGGCAGTGGAGTGGAGGCTGCACCCAGGAGGAGAGTACGCAGACCTCAGGGAGGAGTGTAGGGGGCAAGGGGAGAGCCCTGCTCCATGGGCACCTCCGGAGGAGGTCTTGGGGTCCCCAGGTACTACTCCCCTGAGCAAGGACCTTCAGGACAGCATCTGCAGAGGCATGGGGACGACAGAGCAGAGACCCGGCCCCGTGGAGGATGGTGACAGCAGCCCACGGCCAAGCGAAGGGTGGAAGTGGACGCTGAGCTCTGGGAAAGCCCGGGAGTGGACGGCCAGGGACACAGAGGCTCTGAGTCCCAAACCAGAACTGCAGCCTCGGGGTGTGGAGGCTGGGGACAGGGAGGCCGAGGAGGAGCTGGAGGGGGCGGCTCGGAGCAGGCCTCTGAGAGCCCCGCAGGGCTGCAGCTCTGTGCCCTCCCCCCTGCCACCAGAGGACGCTGGGAGCCCAGCAGGCTCCTCGGGGCAGCAGCAGGAAGAGGAAGCAGCACAGCTGCAGCCCCCACCCCCAGCCGCAGCTGCCCCCCAGCCCTCTGGGGATCCCCTCATGAGCCGCCTGTTCTATGGGGTGAAGGCAGGGTCGGGGGTGGGGGCCCCGCGCCGCAGTGGACACACCTTCACAGTCAACCCCCGCCGCTCGATGCCCCCTGCCACCCCAGCCACCCCGGCCCCCGGTGACGGTGACACTGCGGTCCCTGCCGCCGGGAAGAAGCGGTACCCAACTGCAGAGGAGATCTTGGTTCTGGGGGGCTACCTCCGTCTCAGCCGTAGCTGCCTCGTCAAGGGGTCCCCGGAGAGACACCACAAACAGGTAGGGCGCAGCCAGCCAGGCTTCTCAGAGCCCCGCTCGCCTGCTGTCTCTGGGCTCCCGCCTTCCTGCTTTTTATGCCTCTGTCCTTGTCTTCCTCTGTCCTCTTTCCTGCTGCCACCTCCTTTCCTCCTCACCACCCACACCCTTCCTTCAGGGGCTGCTTGTCTGGGAGCCCCAGGACCCTGCCACATGCACTGTGTGGCCTGTGTCATTTTCAGATTGTGCTCCGGCCTCCCTCCTGTCCCTTTGCTTTCCTTGGACCCCATGATCCCAGGCCCAGCTGGCAGGCGATGTATGGTGACACCCGGGTGCAAGGCAGCTTTGGAGGTGCAGGGCGAGGCCTCGAGCTCAGGGGCAGGAGTCGGGACTGTGCTTGAGGTTTCCCAGCCCAAGGGAAAGGGGACATCCCCGGACAGCCCAGCCAGAGGGCAGAGAGAAGGCTTGCTCTGCAAGCCCCAAGCGGCTGCGGCAGAGGTGCACACAGAACCCTGTGACGCTGGGTGACCCTGGGGTCACCTGGCTGGCCCGCTGCAGTGCACCTTCTCTCCCCAGCACCCACCCTCCGCCCCTCCTCCTTCCTCCCTGGACTTCCCCTCAGGGCCCAGAGCTGGTTTTCCCCTTGCTCCCCGCCACCCCGCCTGTCCTGGTTCTTGGGGGTGGGAAACAGAAGGCGCAGGTGGTGTGGGGCCGAGGGTCAGAGGTGAGACTCAGGATGTGGGGACAGTGCCTTCCCACCCTGCACCACGCTCCTCATCTCGACTGATCATGTCCTCAGCTTTGGCTTTCCTGTCCTCAGCTTGGGTGGACGTTGTGGGGACTGAAGCCCAGGGTCAGAGTCCCCCCTTCGCCCTCGGAGGTTTAAGCTCCTGCCTGGGACCCAAGGCCCGGGCAGGTGGGCGAGCTGGAAACTTAGGGTGAGGCACTGAGACTTGCTTCCGGCGCATTCCGGGGCAGAGAATGAAGGAGGCTCGAAAAGGCCGGGCAGCTGGACCATGCTGCTGACTGTACCTGGGTCAGGGAGCGGGCCGGAAGCACAGTGCCCAAACAGGAAGCCTGGGTGGGGGCCGGAAGGCTGGCGGTTGTGGGGGGCCTGGCCAAGCTGAGCTCAGGATGTGGTGAGCAGGCGAGGAAGCGGCCTGGCCTGGGGGTGGGGAGGAGGCAGCAGGGGCCCTGTGCTCCCTGCCGGCTCACCGAGGATGAGGCACCCAACCTGTCCCTGCCCCGACCCAGAGGACCACAGAGAACAGTGCTGTCCCCGTGCTGTCCTGTGCTGCTCCCTAAGTACTCCTGTCTGTCCATGGGCCACATCCCTGCCACAGGCCCAGCCCCAGACAGTGCAGCCCAGGGCGGCTGTGGTTGGGCCCCTCCCCTCTCGGCCTGTGACCTTATATAGCTGGTGGCAGGAGCTGGTGAGTCACCCGCTCATCCCCACCCCAGCCCCTGCAGGCTGTGCATTCCAGAGCAGCTGGGTCAGGAGATGGAGCGGGGGCGAGGGGAGACGTTGGGGAGTGCCCACAGAGATACTCCAGGGGGACAGGGCACAGAAGTGGGCTCCAGATGGGTTCCCGTCATGGAGCCGGGGCTGTGAGCAGTTGCCCTGAAGCCCGGGTCTCTGGAGCCTCCTCACCTGCCGTGTGGCCAAGCCTCCCCTCACGCACTGCACAGCCACCTGGCCCTGGCCAGTAGCAGGCGCAAGGACAAGGCTTCCCGCCCTCAGTCTGAGGGTCCCCTATCCCTGGGATCAGCCAAGGGTGGATCAGAAGTACTCCAGGAGAAAGATTACACAACCCCGAGACAGGCAGATTGCAAGTTTGAGGCCAGCCTGAGCTACTGGAAAGTTCCAGACTAGCCTGGACTACATAGTAAAGCTGGTTTTTTTTTCTTAAAAACAAATCATGGCTGTACTGAGCTTGTACAGACTTCTTGTCATTCTGCCCTAAGCGATACAGCATCACAGCCATTTGCATAGCATTTACACTGTGTCCAGCATAGTAAGGTACTTAGAGTTGACTTAAAAAGTATAGGAGAGGAGATGCGGTGACTACAAGTGTAATCCTAATACTTGGGAGGCTGAGGCAGGAAGATCACTGCAAGTTCAAGGCCAGCCTGGGCTACATAAGCAAGTTCAAAGTCAGCCTGAACTGCATGGAGAGATCCTGTCTGAAAGGAAAAAGAAACAAATCAAAAGAAAAGTATACAAGGGGGCTGTGTAGGGTTCATGCAACATTCCACCTTTGTGTGTGGGGTCGAACCTGGGGCCGGCCTGTATACTGAGCCTCAGTATATAGGAGGAGCTGGACTGGAGCCTCAGCTGTCTTTCAAACAGGCTCGCTAAATTGCCCAGGCTGGGCTTAAACTTGCAGTCCTCCTGTCTCAGCCTCCCAGGGAGGAGTATGATTATGAAACAAAGTCAGAGCAGTGTTCAAGTAACTCAGAGGGTCAGGAGGCCAAGGACTGAGTGCATGCAGGGCCTTGTGGGTCCCTGCAGGTAGAGTGACCCAGGCAGGGCACAGTGGGATGAAGGCTGGGTGGGGGGTGGGGGGGTGTTGTGGGGCACCAGGCTGGTGGCTCTTGGCCCAGCTCAGTTCCTGCCAGGCCGTGGGGCACAACTCAGGGCTCCAGCTCCAGTAGATGCCAGGGAGGTGGGCAGGACTGTGCATCTCCCTAATCCCCAGAGCTGAGAGTTAATCCTGCCCCACCCCTGCCCAGCTCCTCCGAGGGCCAAGGGGATGGCGCCAGGGCCTGTGTGCGTCTCCTGCTTCTCCTCAGCCCTTCCTGCTGTGCTCACTGCCCTGCAGCACCGCTAAGGGACCCGGGCTCCTCGTTCCTGTGTGTTGGGGCAGAATCCCTGTCACCCAGGCCTTGACCCCTCAGCTAGAGGGCAAGGGGACTGGGACAGCAGGGCCCCAGGGAAGGAGGACTGCTCCCAGGCAGTCGTTCCTGTACACTCTGGAAAACCCCAAGGTGCCCAAAAGTCAGCTTTTTGTTTAGTTTTGTGTTTTTTGAGACAGGATCTCATTATGTAGTCCAAGCTGGCCTCCAACTCTTGTGGATCCTTCTGCCTCAGCTTCCCAAGTGCTAAGGATTACAGGCCTGCACCACCACGTGGGGCTGATTTTTTTTTTTTTTTTTTTGAGACAGGGTCTCACTATGCAGTTCAGGCTGGCCTTGAACTCACTTTGTAGCTCAGGCTGGTCTCGAACTTGCAACAATCCTGTCTCAGCCTCCCAAGTGCTGGGATTACAGGCATGAGCCACCACGCCCGGCTTGGATGAGTTTCTTCAGAGAGGAAGTGGCCTGGGAAGCAAAGCTGGGTCCCAGAGCGGACTGGGAGGGGAACCCCGGAACTACCAAACCCGGGGCCCAGGCCTCCATCCACCTGCGGCTCGCTGGGCTGCTGGGTGCTGAGTCCGGTACTAAGCGCGCCCGCCCTCCCTTGCAGCTCAAGATCTCCTTCAGCGAGACGGCCCTGGAGACCACGTACCAATACCCCTCCGAGAGTTCGGTGCTGGAGGAGCTGGGCCCGGAGCCCGAGGCGCCCAGCGCCCCGGCGACCCCGCCGGACGACGAGGAGGATGAGGAGGAGCCGCCGCTGCTACCGCCGGGGCTGCGGGGCGGGCTGCGCACCAAGGCGCTGATCGTGGGTGAGCGCGGGCCCGAGAGCGCCCCCTGGCGTCGCCGCGTGCAGGGACGCGGGCCAACCAGCAGGCGGGGAAACTGAGGTCCTGGTAGCAAAACCCCAAGGCCGCTGCGCGCGGCCGGGCTCGGGGCACCCACGCCCGGCAGAGCCACCTAGGGGTGGCCTGCAGCTCCTCGCGCGGAGTAACCCGGCCGCGCCTGCCGCTGGCCCAGACTCCAGGGAAGCAGAGCTGGCTACGCCTCAGGCGGGGTCTGGTTTTGGGATCCGAGCAGATTTGGAAGGGCGCTGTGCAGCAGGCTGCCCGCCAGCCCTGGCCCTCTGCCCTCAGCCTCCCGACCGCCGGGGTTAAAGCAGACACCACCGTGACCAGCAAAAAGGAACGATTTTTGTAGAAAATCTAGAGTCAAGCTGGGTGCGATGGCGCATGCCTGTAATATCAGTACTCGGAAGGCTGAGGCAGGAGGATCGTTGTGAATTCGAGACCAGTCTGGGCTACAAAGTGAGCTCAAGGCCAGCCTGAACTGCATAGTGAGACCTTAGCTCAAAAAATAAATGATATAAAGTGCCTAGAGCAGAGCACCAGACGGTGGCGGTAGCTGTTACTGGAAGCCTGAGCTACCTGGGAGGGCGGGGAGGGGCGGCGAGGTCTCCTCATTGTCCCCCTTGCTCCCCGCAGATGAGTCCTGCCGGCGGTGACCATCTTTGCGCACGGGCGCAGCCCACTCGGACCTTCCTGGATGGAGATGACCCTAGCCACCTGCCGCGGGGCGCCCTGAGCCCGTGTGCAGGGGCTGCCCCCATCACCAGTTTACACGGCGCCTCTGCCCTGCAAGAGGCCCGGGGCGAGCGCCCCCGGCTTGGCCCAGTATTACTGTGCCTCAGTTTCTCCAGGCGGGAGGGCTGGGCCTCACCGGCGCCCGGCAGTGCGTTGTGCTCCCCCTAGCGCCCCGTGCCTGGACTGCGCTCCGCAACCGGGCCCAGGCAGTCTGGTTTTTTTACCTTTCCGTAATAAAATGGAGCACGCTCCGGCCTTCTGCGGTTTCTCTAGGGGAAAATGTAGATGCGAGGGGCGGCTGGTGGATGCGAGGGGCGGCTGGTGGCTGCAGGAGGGGCGCTGAGCGAGGAGCCAGGAGCTCCCCACTGATATAGGAGAAGTCTGGGTCTCCGCGATCCCTGGCATCCCAGCACTCAGGAGGCTGAGGCGGGAGGGTCGCTAGGAGTTCAAGACCAGCCTAAGCTGCATGGCGAGACCTTCTCTCAAAAAAAATTGAAAAGAAAAAGGTGTCTGAGAGCTGCGTGTGGCTCTCATGAACAAAGAGTGGAAACTACGAGCTGCGGAAAGGTCAAAGTGTGAGGTGGGAGAACGTGTGCCTACCATGTGCACTACGGCGCCAGACAGACGAAACTGCTTCTAGAATGAAAATGTCCACAAGTGAATGGGGGAAAAAAGGCAAGGACTGGAGGCAGAGGGCACCCTGGGGTGCAGGTGGCTGCAACAGGTCTGGCAGCATGTGACAATGCAGGAGACTGGGCCTGAAGACCCAGGGATGTGCGAGCAGCACATCTGAAATTGGTGCACAATGCAGCACAGAAAGTCCGTCTCCTGCAGATGTTGTCTTCTGACAGGCTGCGCATTCTGGTTTGTTTTGTTTTGTTTTGGGTTTTTTTGGTGTGTGTGTGTGTGTGTGTGTGTGTTTTGAGACAGGGTCTCACTATGCAGTTCAGACTGGCCTTCAGCTCACTTTGTAGCCCAGGCTGGTCTCAAACTTGCAACAAGCTTGCCTTAGCCTCCCCAAGAGCAGGGATGACAGAAGTGCACCACCACACCCCGCTTTGGATTTTGTATTTTTAAAGGTTAAGAACAATCCAAGTGTGGGCTGGGGATTTAGCTCAGTGGCATAAGGATCTACCTGGCAAGTGCAAGGTCATGAGTTCAATTCCTAGTACCAAAAAAAAAAAAAAAAAATCCAGAGTCCAAAGCTTCACTCCGCAAGCACAGTCACTATCGGGATTTTCCTGTTGCACAGGATCTCAGTCTAGGGGTAGAAGACACTAATGCTTTACTCATCAGAGCTGTTTTCATTTTTCTCTTTGTGTGTGTGTGTGTGTGTGTGTGTGTGTGTTTTGGTACTGGGGATCGAACTCACGACTGCTTGCAAGGCAGGTCCTTATGCCGCTGAGCTAAATCCCCGGCCTCATTTTTCTGTTTGAGATGAGTTCTCACACTGGTGCTGGCCTTGAACTCCTGGGCTCAAGCAGCCCTCCAGCCTCACCTTGTCCTCAGAATCGCCAGGGTCACAGGTGGGGGCTGAGTTCTCCAGACCTGTCGGGGGGATGAGCAGATGCAGACCCCCTGCCTTCCAGGTTGCTTACATGAGCAAGAAGTCCTGTCTTCACTGAAACTCAAAACGCACCAGACAGATTCCTCTTAGGTGGTGTCAGAAGTCCTCGGTTTCCTGGGAGGGGACTGGCAAGGTGTCAGAGGACTGAATGATGAGGTTTGGGTACGAAGCAAACCGGTGGCCTCATTACTCAAGATTCTAAGCAGTGTGACCTGGGAAGCCTGGGCAGCAAGTGGGCGACTTCTGCAGTGGATCTGAGAAAAAGAAAACTGTGCCTGAAACGCCAGCGCTAGGAACCCACCTGTGTCACTGGCCGGAGTGACACTTTCATTTACTGGTATGGCCAATGAATCATAACCGTGCAAAGCAGGGCCTCAGGTGTCAGCAACATGAGTAACAGATTTTATGTTGATTTACTCAGCGTTTTGAGACAGGGTCTTGCTGTGTAGTTGGGCTGGCCCAAACTATGTGGCACCAGCCGGTCTCGAACTCATGGCCATTAAATTGTAGGCTGACTCCTGTAGCAGAAAAAGAGTTGTGAAAATGTGTCAGTAGGAGGCATAAAGGGGCTTACTGGGCTGAAATGTAAAAGCACACATTGAAAGAAATAGGTCCTCAAGAGAGAGGCAGGTAGCGGAGCTGGGTATACAGGTATGCGGCACAGGCCTGGCTCCCACTTTTTTTTTTTTTTTTTTTCTTTTTGAGCCAGGGTCTCGCTAATCCGCTAAACTGTCCAGTGTGAGATCAAGCTTGCGAGCCTGCTGCCTCAGCCTCCTGAGCGCGGGAATCACAGGCGTGCGTCACCATGCCAGGCCGGGGCTTCCTTACTTAGCGAGTATTCGGCCCACCGCCCCCACCCCGGCCACATGACTGTCTGATTTGTTCTGTGCGGTAACGCTAGAGATCAGGCCGGCCCAGCGCACGCCGAGAGCTCCCTCAGTTCGTGGCTCCCACCAATGAAAACAGCAGCGGAGTGCCAGGGCCCCGGCCTGCGGAGGCGGCGACGGAAAGGGAAAGAAGTCGTCCAGAGCGCAGGAACGCTCCTGCTTGATTTGAGCTTGCTCGGCCACCGTAGCACTTAGGCCGGAAGTGGAGCAGCCCCTTCCGTGCTTCGCGCCGGTACCGGACGGCGCTGGGCTGCTGGAGACCGAGGCCAAGGTCCTGCGCCGGCTCCCTGGGGAGCTGAGGCTCCGCCCGGGCTGCAGGCCTTGGGCTAGCCCGGTGCTCGCACAGGCGGGGCGGGCGTCGTAGCCATGGCGACGCCGGCGGCGCTGGAGCGCTGGGTGCAGGAGGAGCTTCACGCCGTGCTGGGGCTCAGCGAGCGGCATGTGGCCCAGTTTCTCATCGGAACCGCGCAGCGCTGCGCCTCGGCCGAGGAGTTCGTGCAGCGCCTGCGGGACACCGACACGCTGGACCTGGACGGGCCGGCGCGGGACTTCGCGCTGCGTCTGTGGAGCAAGGTGCCAGCGCGGGCGGTCCGCGACTCGGGCCCCAGCTAAGTGCAGGTTCCAAGTAGGCGGCAACGCCGCCGTGCACCTCCTGCACGTTGGGCGACAGCCTCAGCGCTTTCTTTACTTTTTATGGCGAGGCTAGGTCTCTCCCAGAATTGCCCTGGCTGGGCTTGAATTTGCGATCCTGCCTCAGCCTCCCAGACTGCTGAGATGACAGGCATCACATCTAGCATTTTTAATTTTCTTCTTTTCCACTCAGTTTTTGAGACAGGGTCTTACTATGTAGTCCAGGTTGGCCTTGAACTCATTATGTAGCCCAGGCTCACTTGGAACTCATGGCAATCCTCCTGCCTCAGCCTTCCAAGTGCTGGGATTACCAGTACGTGCCTCCACCCCCAGCATTGGGCCTGGATTTCTAACAAGTTCCCAGGTGATATTGATGGTCCATACAGGGAATAAGCTCTGGACAGCAAGGGTGTGAGAGGTGTGTGAAGTGCTGCGGAGGGCAGGAGAGCTGGAAGTAGTGTGAACGGCTAGCAAGTGCAGAGTCTTTGGATTTGTCAGGTGAAGAATGGGCAGGGAGTAAAAGCACAAAAGGTGAGCTCCTGATGGACAGGCCTGGCCACCTATGTCTTGCCTCACTGACAGACAGACAGGTGCTCGGGAAGTATGCTGAGGGCAGGGCGGCATGCGGGGACGCACACAACCCAGCATGGCTGCCCCGAAGTGCTATCAGGGCCTGGGCTGTGAGGAAGCCCAGTGGTAGAGCACTTGCCTGGCACCCTCTTGGCCCTGGCTGGATTCAAAACATCCCACAAGTGCCACGGGGGTGGGGATGTTGTCCTTGGATTCTGGTGTCATGTGACAGGCATGGTTATATTACAGAATTGCTCTAGGTGCATGTCTGTAATCCCTGTGTGTCAGGAGGCTGAGGCAGAAGAGCCACTAATTTTAGACCAGCATGGTCCACTTAGCAAGATTGTGTCTAAAAATAAAGTAAAAGAGCCTGCAGGTGCATCACCACGGGAGAGCAGGGCCTTGGCTTTTCCAAGGCCGGGTGTCCAATCCGCAGTGTTGCCAAAAACCTTTTTCTGCAAGACAGTCCTTGCGGCACGTCGTTTTTTGAGTAGGAATGGCTCAGCTCTCGGGAGAACAGAGCTGTGAGGAAGGCTGGACCGCTGACAGCTGGATTTACAAATGTGAGCTCTGCCAAGGCAAGGATTCTTCTTACTTGGGTTTTTTGGTACTGGAGATTGACCCTGGGGTACTCCACCATTGAGCTAAATCCCTCACCAAGTTGTTGGCCGGGATGGGCTCCAACTCACAGTCCTCTTGCCCGGGCCTCCCAGCAGTGGGGATTCCAGATGTACACTGTCTGCCCAGCCAGAGGCTGGGATTTGTGTGTCTTTTATGCTCCTTGGATCTGTAATACCTGACAAGTGTTTGTTAAATGAATGACTGAGTGGTTCCGCAACTGCTGAGCCTGCTTCGGAGCTGGTTGCTGCTCTTGGGGCTCATGGTCCTGGGCCAAGGAGGAGCTCACGCTGGCTGCACCTGCCCAGGGCCCTGAATTCAATCCTTGGTGCCACAAGAGCAACAGTGACAGCTAGTTCCTCCATGTGGGTGGGGCTGGGGGGACAGAGGTCCTCTTTCCTGCTACTCAGGTACCTCGGAAGGTGGCCGTAGAAAAGCCAGCCCGGGCAGCGGAGCGCGAGGCCCGGGCCCTGCTGGAGAAGAGCCGGTCATACCAGCTGCTGGAAGACAG
The DNA here is from genome assembly GCA_004027455.1 of Hydrochoerus hydrochaeris. NCBI lineage: Eukaryota > Metazoa > Chordata > Mammalia > Rodentia > Hydrochaeridae > Hydrochoerus > Hydrochoerus hydrochaeris. The sequence continues at coordinate 88,654 of PVLA01004533.1, read as the reverse complement.
TGAGGACAGTGGTGGGGAGACTGCGGGGAGGGCCAGGAGCAGCCCGCAGAAGAAGCGCAGGAAGCGAAAGCATCTCCGGAAGAAACGCCAGGAGGAGGAGGAGGAGGAGGAGGATGCGGCTTCCGAGGGCAGGAGGAAGGCAGTGTGAGTCGGGGGACCTGGACCAGGGTTGGGCCCGGCAGGCTGAGGGACCACACTCCTGGTCTGGGCCCAGTCCCTGTCACTGTCCCCTTCTCTGTGGGGCTGCAGGGGAAGCAGGCAGCAGGCCGAGAAGGCACCAGAGTCAGAGGATGAGTGGGAGCGGACGGAGCGGGAGCGGCTGCAGGACCTGGAGGAGCGGGACGCCTTCGCCGAGCGGGTCCGGCAGCGGGACAAGGAGCGTACACGCAATGTCCTGGAACGGTCAGATAAGAAGGTGCGGGGCTTTGGCCCCCCAGACCCCCCTAGGGACCTGTTTCTCCTGTGCAGGGGACCCCAGGCGTCAGGGCTAAGGCAATGCTCCACTCTTGTCAAGAGGAAACATTGCATGGTGGGGGGGGGGCACCCACAGGACACAGCTTTTACCCCTCGGTCTCCTCCTCAGGCTTACGAGGAGGCTCAGAAGCGGCTCAAGATGGCAGAGGAGGACCAGAAAGCCATGGTGAGTGCTAGGCTGGGGAGCGCGACTGACAGTCCTGCCTCAGCCTCCCAGAGTCCTGCAAGTCCAGCCCCATGCTGCCACACCTGGCTATTGGTCATGTCCGTTATAAAAGTCGTTGGCTGGGCACAGTGGCACACACTTGTAATTCCAGCACTTGGGAGGCTCGGGCAGGAGGATCACAAGTTCAAGGCTGACCCAGGCCACTAAGTGACTTAGTGTGGCTTAGTGCAAAGGCCATGGGTTCAGTCCCAGGTCCTGCCAAAAACATGGAGCCAGCCTTTCTGTTTTCTCCCTTCCCTCTAATTTGAAAAATGTAGGAATAGCACAGTGGTCAAATAATCGCCCTAATGGATGGTTCCTGAGGAGTGTCCAGCCAGGCCCTGTGGGAGAGGGCGGCACTGGGGCCACGGGACACCCCATGGTGCTTGTCCCCCACTCTGTTGCCATTGGGGCGCCCACACTGGGGGCGGACGAGGTGCTGCCTTTCCGAGGGAGCCGGGGTCTGAGCGCCTCCTGACCCAGGTCCCTGAGCTGCGCAAGAAGTCGCGCCGTGAGTACCTGGCAAAGCGGGAGCGCGAGAAGCTGGAGGACCTGGAGGCCGAGCTGGCGGACGAGGAGTTCCTCTTCGGCGATGTGGAGCTGAGCCGCCACGAGCGCCGCGAACTCAGGTACAAGCGGCGGGTGCGGGACCTGGCCCGGGAGTACCGGGCGGCCGGGGAGCAGGAGAAGCTGGAGGCCACCAACCGCTACCATATGCCCAAGGAGACGCGTGGCCAGGTGAGGACATGGCTCCTGGGGGTGCCTGGGGCAGCAGACAGGGGCAACAGTGGCCATGGCCAAGGGTACCCTCCCCACAGCCAGCGCGCACCGTGGACCTGGTGGAGGAGGAGTCGGGCGCCCCTGGCGAGGAGCAGCGGCGCTGGGAGGAGGCCCGCCTGGGTGCAGCCGCTCTGAAGTTCGGGGCCCGAGACGCTGCCGCGCAGGAGCCACAGTACCAGCTGGTGCTGGAGGAGGAGGAGGCCATCGAATTTGTGCGTGCCACACAGCTGCAGGGCGACGAGGTACAGAGGGGACGGGACGGGGCGGAGGGGACAGGCCCCGCCTCACACCACCTCACAGCCCTGTCCTCCCACAGGAACCCACAGCCCCGGCCGCTGTGGCACAGGCGCAGCAGAAGGAGTCGATCCAGGCCGTGCGCCGCAGCCTGCCCGTGTTCCCCTTCCGGGAAGAGCTGCTGGCCGCCATCGCACACCACCAGGTGCTCATCATCGAGGGCGAGACGGGCTCGGGGAAGACCACGCAGATCCCGCAGTACCTCTTCGAGGAGGTATGGTCCTCACAGCCCCTGGCAGCTGCCAGCTCAGGCTGTTATGGCTATCACGGTGGTCACCTGCTTGTGCCCTGTGGGGTTCGAGGCCCCCCAAGGAAAAGCTTGCTTCCAGGTCTGCACTCCCTCCCCAAATGCTGAAGGCCAGAGAGATGCATGCACAGATGGGGGCTCGTGTGCCCTCCATGCCTCCCGCCCACCACTTGGCTCTGCTCTCCCTGGCTGTCTCTCCGGTGCAGCCCGCAGGCCAGGCTGCTGCTCCGGGTTTCTGGGTCTGGGCCATCTGTGTCCACCACACCCCGCCAGCTTCTCCAGCTGCTTTCCCTGGTTGAGGCTGGGCACCAGCTGCAACTGATGGGGACCTTTGCTTCCATCCTTGCACTCAGGGCTACACCGAGAAGGGCATGAAGATTGCCTGCACACAGCCACGCAGAGTGGCCGCCATGAGCGTGGCTGCCCGTGTGGCCCGGGAGATGGGCGTGAAGCTGGGGAACGAGGTGTGTGTGGGGATGCGGGGGAGGGACCCAGTCCACCAAGGGCCTGCCCCACCGTGTGGGCATCTTCTGACAGCGCCCGCAGTCATCTGCCTGTGGCTCTGAGAGCAGGTGGGCTACAGCATCCGCTTTGAGGACTGCACGTCGGAGCGCACAGTGCTGCGCTACATGACGGATGGGATGCTGCTGCGTGAGTTCCTGTCCGAGCCAGACCTGGCCAGCTACAGGTGCGTGGCCCTGGCCCCTGCTGTCCAACCATGGCTTCAGTCTCTCAGTCTCTGTCACTCAGAAGCAGCCTCAGGTCCCCAGGGGGCAAGGGGAGCCTCCCATCCTTGGCTCCCATCCATCTCCAGGTTTCAGAAAGCCAGGGTGGCAGCAGGCCAGGCGCTACGTGCCTCGAGCCTGCGCCGGAGGGGGTCTTGGGCACAGGGGCAGTGCGCCCTGCTCTGCATGGCCCCGGAGAGCACCCTGGCGGCCATGGGGATGAGAGGCTCGTGGCCAGGACCTGCATGACCCTCGGGGGGCTAGAGGCAGCAGTGTCCTCTGCCAAGCCTTGGGTTCTGCCTATGACCGGCTGGCTCTCAACATGGCCAAGCAGGGCCTGCTGAGCACATGCCGAGGCAGAGTGGGGTCCCTGGGTAGGAGGTAGGGATGGCTGGGGTTTGCCTTTTTTCTCCCAGTACTGTGAAGTGAAGCCAGGCCTTCACACAGAACTACATTCCCAGACACTTGTTTAATTTTTGGAACAAGGGCATGTTAACTTGCCTAAATTGGCTTGGATTTGGCGATCTTTCCGCCTTAGCCTCTCAGGTGCTGGTAGTGTAGGCTTCTGCCAGTGTGTCCAGCTAGCAGGACACCCTGTCTCAGTTCTTCAGAAGCTGACTTTCTGGTCCTGGAAGGTCACAGTGGACTCTCTTGGCAGATCTGATTACGTCTTGCTCGATTCTCTGAGATCTAGCGCACCATGCAGCAGTGGGTCTGTGGGGTGGGTTCCCCTGCTCTTTTTGCGCCTGAGGACCTCACTGTCTGCAGTGTTGCATGCATGGAGCTGGGGTGGGGTGAACTCCTCTGGGTTCAGCTGCTGCCCAGAAAACCAGAGTGGAGCCAGGAAAGGCAGGGGCCCAACACTGATCTGAGCAGGGTACCAGGTAGCGTGCAGCACCTGGTGCTGGCTCCAGCTTCAGGCAGGGTCTGGACTCTGATCCAAGAGGTGGACACAAGCCTGCCCTAGCCTCCAGCCCCTGTGTCCCACCTCTCTGCCAGGGCTGAGTAGACACAGAGGGCCTCTGCTCAGGTCTCAGCTTGGGGACGCCTGTTCTCCACGGGGTCTGGTGTCCAGCCTGTGGCACTGCGCCTTTGTCACTGCTGCTCCCACCTCCCCAGTGTGGTGATGGTGGACGAGGCCCACGAGCGGACACTGCACACAGACATCCTCTTTGGGCTGATAAAGGACGTCGCTCGTTTCCGGCCTGAGCTCAAGGTCCTGGTGGCATCAGCCACGCTAGACACTGCTCGCTTCTCCACCTTCTTCGACGATGCTCCGGTCTTCCGAATTCCTGGCCGCCGGTTCCCTGTGGACATCTTCTACACCAAGGTGCCCCTTGGAGCCTGGGCTTACCTACCCCCAGGAAGTGGGGCCTTTGGAGCCCGCCCTGAAGAGTAGGCTGGGAGGGAGCAATGTCCAGGCAGGCAGCCCATGTCACCCGCCTCTTACTGCCCCAGGCCCCCGAGGCTGACTACCTGGAGGCCTGCGTGGTGTCGGTGCTGCAGATCCACGTGACTCAGCCCCCCGGGGACATCCTAGTGTTCCTCACTGGGCAGGTATGTGGCATGTGTGCAAGGGGTGGAGGGTCCTAGGGACACGGTGCCCACCTGCAGCCTCCGTGACCTGGGCCTCTGCCATTTTTGGTCCCAACCCAGGAGGAGATTGAGGCTGCCTGTGAGATGCTCCAGGACCGCTGCCGTCGCCTGGGCTCCAAGATCCGTGAGCTCCTGGTGCTGCCCATCTACGCCAACCTGCCCTCGGACATGCAGGCCCGCATCTTCCAGCCCACCCCACCTGGGGCCCGCAAGGTCAGTGGGAGGCTGTGCCGCTCACCCCAGGGTTCCTGTGGGTGGGTGCCTGCCCGAGTGAGGTGGGAGCTGGCACGTTGCATACGCGCACGTGCGTGCTCACACACACACACACACACACACACACACACACACACGTGGTGGGGCAGCCAGGCCCCAGCTGTTGGGCCAGCGAGGACACCGTGAGATGACCTGGGAAGCAGCTTTGTGCAAGCCGACCTGGGAAGCAGCACTGTCCGGTGCAGAGGCCAGCCGGCTCGGGGATGCAGAGTAAGGGCAAGTGCCAGATAGGGGGCGCGCAAGGCACAGCACTGCTGGCTGAGAGCCCTGACACTGCAGAAGGGTCAGACCTGTGTTGGCTGGGTGGGGAGGTGTGTGTGCTGGCTCACTGGGTCCTGCACTGGCCTGCAGAGAACAGTGTGCCTTCCGGTGCCCGGAGCTGGGCATCCCTCTGTGGGCTGTGGCCAGCTGGGGACAGGCAGGAGGGGCAGGGGCAGGACGCTGTTCTCCTGGGCATGTCAGAGGGGGCCAGGCCCTTGGGGAAGGGATCGAGTGGTTGGGCAGGAGGTGAGGGGGAAGGCCAGGCCCACCCTGTGGAGCAAGGACTCCCAGGGAGCTATGGGGAGCCCCAGGGGGGTTGGGATGTGACGGCTCTACTCTGCAGGGGCCATGTGATGAGGGCTAGGAGCAGAATGGGGGACACTGGTCAGGAGGCTGTGACGGGAAGGCCTGCAGATGTATAGCAAAGTGGTGATGGGGAAGGGCAGGAACATGGACACTCTGCTCCTATCCCTCTGGGCCCCCTCTGCAGACTGCCACCCCCATGTCTCACTGGCCCCCTCTCCCAGCCTCCTCAACTCTAGCCAGAGCTGCCAGCTTTCCTGGATGCTTGGCAGGGTGGCATCTGGGTGACCCCAAGGCCTCTCCTCAGGTGGTCGTGGCAACAAACATCGCCGAGACGTCGCTCACCATCGAGGGCATCATTTACGTGCTGGACCCGGGGTTCTGCAAGCAGAAGAGCTACAACCCACGCACAGGCATGGAGTCGCTCACGGTCACACCCTGCAGCAAGGCGAGCCTGGGACCACGGGTGGGTGGGCGGGCGGGAAGCCCGTCCGGTTGCTGCACAGAGGCCGCCTGTCCCTCGTCCCCATGCTGACTTGGCCTCAGCCAGCTGTGCCTGTCTCTCCAGGCCTCTGCCAACCAGCGAGCTGGCCGGGCGGGCCGAGTGGCCGCGGGGAAGTGCTTCCGCCTGTACACGGCCTGGGCTTACCAGCACGAGCTGGAGGAGACCACCGTGCCTGAGATCCAGAGGACCAGCCTGGGCAACGTCGTGCTGCTGCTCAAGAGCTTAGGTGAGTGGGGCCAAGCCTCTGTGGCGTCAGCCTCACTGGTCCTGTGCAGGGCTCACCTGTCGCTCCCGCTCCCCAGGAATCCACGATCTAATGCACTTTGACTTCCTGGATCCCCCGCCCTACGAGACCCTGCTGCTAGCTCTGGAGCAGTTGTATGCCCTGGGAGCCCTCAACCACCTGGGGGAGCTGACCACGGTGGGCACCAGGCTGGGCCCAGGGCGGGTACGGGGGCAGGGGCGGGGACAGGGAGAATTGGCTCACCAACCTCCTCTTCTCAGTCCGGGCGGAAGATGGCAGAGCTGCCGGTGGACCCCATGCTGTCCAAAATGATCCTGGCCTCGGAGAAGTAAGTCCTGCCTCCCCTTGGGGCTTGCATGTGAGCTGGGCAGGCTTCATGATGTCCTTAAACAAGTCAGTAATGTGTGCCTGCCTGCATGGGCCACTTTCATTGTCTTTTTACTAATAACATACATAGAAAGTATGTTATTAGCAACATACTCCCAATAAGACAGTCATGCGTACCACTGGTGGTGGGTCAAGCTGCCCAGCAGTGAGACCAGTGAGTTGCAGCCTGGTCCAGAACATATTAAACAAGACATGGTACACACCTGTAAGTGCAGCACTCTGGGAGGCTGAGGCAGGAGAATCCCAAATTTAAGCTCAATATGGGCAATTTAGTGACTTAGCAAACCCATTTCAAAATAAAAACAGAACAAAGGAGTTTGGGGATGCAACTTGGTACAAAGGCCCTGGGCTCCATCCCAGATTTACAAAAACAAGTTACAAAGAACAGCTGTCAGGCATATATACCTGAAACCCAGCTGCTTGGTAGGCTGATGCAGGAAGATTGCAAGTTCAAGGCCGGCAAGGTTGGGCAACTTTTACTCTGTTTCCAAAAAAAAAAAAAAATGGCTGCAAGTGCAGCCCAAGGGAAAGGGGCCAGGGCCCAAACCACATCACTCAAAGAGAAGACAAGCTGTGCGTCCCCTCTTGGTGGGACCCATGGCACACCATCCTACCTGGTGGGGGAGGGCTGTCTGTGGTGCAGGGTGTGGTGGGAGGCTGTGCTGGGAACTTGATTCAGGGGTTTCAGAGGACAATCTGTGGGAGCTGGGGCTGCCTCTGACTGCTGCTGTTCCTGGGCACAGCGGTTCTTCTCAGGCACACGGTGCTGTCCCTGCCTGCCCTCCTGTGTGATGGGCAGCCTGGACCCCACTGCCCCCGCACCATCTGCTCAGGCCCACTTCACGCCCTCCCCCAGGTACAGCTGTTCGGAGGAGATCCTGACCGTGGCTGCCATGCTCTCCGTCAACAACTCCATCTTCTACCGGCCCAAGGACAAAGTCGTCCATGCTGACAATGCCCGGGTCAACTTCTTCCTGCCTGGTGGGGACCACTTGGTCCTGCTGAACGTGTACTCACAGGTCGGTGGGCGTGGCGGGTGGGGACGTGGCTCCCGGGGGGACCGCAGGGGTCCCGGTGTCCCCTGCGTGCTCAGGCCTGCGCCACCTCAGTAGTGGGCCGAGAGCGGCTACTCCTCGCAGTGGTGCTACGAGAACTTCGTGCAGTTCCGCTCCATGCGCCGGGCCCGGGACGTGCGTGAGCAGCTGGAGGGGCTGCTGGAGCGCGTGGAAGTGGGGCTCAGCTCCTGCCAGGGGGACTACGTGCGCGTGCGTAAGGTGAGCCTGCCTGGGCCCACCCAGCCTCCCCGCAGCTCTCGTGTGCTGCTGCCCCCCCTTTGGAGGACCCGCACAGCCTCCCCAGCTTCTCCCGCACGCCCCTAGGCCATCACTGCTGGCTACTTCTACCACACGGCTCGGCTCACACGCAGCGGCTACCGCACAGTCAAGCAGCAGCAGACGGTGTTCATCCACCCCAACTCCTCCCTCTTTGAGCAGCAGCCACGCTGGCTGCTCTACCATGAACTAGTGCTGACCACGAAGGAGTTCATGCGCCAGGTAGGGGACAGCAGCCGACCTTACTCAGAGGGAGACGGTGCGCACCGCGTGCCGGCCTGGTCTTCCCAGGGAGGCGGGGCCTCACCCTCCCCAGGCTCACAGGGTGGCAGTGTCTCCAGTTGCTGCCCCATCCATGTCTCAGTGTTTAAAGCGCAGATGTTGCTGGTGGGGCGCATCTGCTTTGGGACTGTGATAGTTACCCCCGCCGGACCCACACTAGGAAAGAGCCCTTGCTCCAACCCGCCTTAGCCCTTCCCACAGTGGCAGGTTAGGAACTTTGCTGACCCCTCTCATAGGTGCTGGAGATTGAGAGCAGCTGGCTTCTGGAAGTGGCTCCCCATTATTACAAGGCTAAGGAACTAGAAGACCCCCACACTAAGAAAATGCCAAAAAAAATAGGCAAGACTCGAGAAGAGTTGGGGTAGAGAAGGAATGTGGAATGGAACCCAACAGCAGCTCCTCCTTTCTTTCTATACATTACTTTAATATCTATTAAATAAAAGTATTTTTGGAATAAAGTGTGTGGGACCTTTTGAGATCCAGAGAGCACTGCAGGAGGGCCCAGCTCACAGCACTTGAACTTTATTATGTACACGGGAAGCACACAGCAGGAGCTGGATCAGGCCTTGGGGCATGCGTGCAGGCTGGGTTCCGGCTCCGACAGCCCCAGCACTGCCAGGGCTCCCACCAGCAGCTTCTTCACAGGTGAGCTTGGCGAGGGCGAAGGCATCAGCTGCAGCAGGGTGGGGGGAAAAGAAGAGAGGCCACCGTTGGGTGGGCACGCCTGTCCTGCCCCTGGCTTCTGCCTCCCCGCCTGGTGGATACTCACTTTGTCCAGGTGATGACGACAGATGAGGCCTTCAGGATTCAGGTAGAAGGTGGAATAGGCATCATAGGTCCTGGGGAAGGGAACGAAAGGCTTGCCCAAAGCTTATCTGTTTCAAGGAGGAGTTCCCAGTTTTCTGTGCTTCGATCCCCCAGGGGCTCAGGAAGAGTCCCTGCTAGAGTGACATGAGCAACCAGAACAGGGTTCAGCCCCTGCAGTTTAAACATCTGCAGGGGATTCCACAGTCGCAACTTTGGGGACCAGAGGTTTAAAAGCCTGCATACCTCATCAGAAGCAAAACCTAGCAGTGTCTTGAGCCAGGCACTACCAGTACCTAATCTACAGCAACAGTGCTCAACTCATTCATTGTCTGAGCATCCACCCTGTACAGCCGAGGGTGCACCGAGAGACACAGTTCAGCGCTCCCATGCCCCAGGTCCCTGCTGTTCCACTGCAGTGGACCCAGACAAGGCCCCGTCCTTATGCTGTGGGGACCGAGTCAGGCCTGGGGAAGGATGCAGTGCACCATCACTGGTTTCTGCTCCGTGCAACCCTGGCCCCCCACTCACCGGTACAGCTCCTCTTTGTCCCGCTTGTAGAAGCGCAGGAGCAGTGTATGGATGGGCAGCCCCACCAGCCTCCACCGAGCCTGCAGTGTCCAGTTCTCCGGGTGGCGGGTCAGCTGCAGAACCTCTAGCCGGAGCTGTGCAAAGTAGTTCCAGGCCAGAAAGCGGCAGAGAGTCAGCGACAGAATGTACCATGTCCGGCCTCTGCAAAGGACAGAGTGGGAAAACCACAGGCTCCCGTCTGAGGAGCAGGGACACCGAAAGGGTGTGCCCTGGCGAGCCCCAATCTCACTTGGTGCGGATATTGAGGATCTCGTTGATGAATTCCACGTCCAAGGAGTACAGAGAGTAGTCGTGTGAGTGCAGAAAGAGGGTGGGGAGCTGGACAGAGAAAGACAGCATCAACTCCGGGAAAGTAAAGGCGGTCCCGCCTCTGGCTCCCCTATTGGTCGGGCCCCCTTGTGCCCCTCTGAATGATAGGTCGCTTCAGCCCACCTTCCGCCTCCCCCTTCGTTGAAACCAGGCGCACCCCTTTCCTCAGGAAACGCTGGCGCTCCCGGGGTCTCACCTCCTGCCTCAGCCTCTCGTGCATGAGCGCCAGGTGCTCCTCCATGCCAGGGTCTCCCGATGGCGCGGCGGGGCGAGGGTGCGCGGTCCCGCGGGCTTGGAAAGGTATCAGGGCCCCGGGGCGGGGGCAGGGGGGTCCCTCAAAAAGGCTCCTGAGCCCGTCCAGGCAGCCGCTGTGGAGCTCGGGCCCCGGTCCCTCCTCCCCGCCGCCCAGTGGGATAACCAGCCAGGGCGAGGAGAGCGCCTGGAGCTGGGGCAGAGGCAGCGGGGAAGCTGGGGGAAGCGGCCTAGGGGGAGGGCAGCGGACGGGGGCGCAGCGGGGCGCGGGGGACCTGAGCCGAGGACGCGGGGAAGAAGTGGCTGCTGCGGACTGGGGCCAAAGGGCTAGGAGCGGGAGAGTCCGCGGGGAGAGCTGGTCCTAAGGAGGCAGACGAGAAAGGAGACAGTGAGAAGCCAGGTACTCCACACGCCTTCTCCACCTAAGCTCTGTGCTGTTTATTAGCCGCGCCCCATCGCTGCGCCCGACACTGGAGAAGGAATTACCCGAGGGAGGAGGGCGGATCCGTCCCCGTCGCTACTGAGCCGGGGAGGAAAAAGCTCGGTGTGAAGCGGGTGCAGTTGGGGCAGCGCCCCCAACATCGCCAAGCCCCTAGACATCTCGGCCTCCAGCCCTGCGCGCAGCGAGCAGCGGGGCTCACGGTCGCTCTCACCCCGAGCTTGCTCCCCCGCTCCCCTCAGCCCAGAGGCCGAGCTAAGGGCTGTAGACCCAACCTGGCGACGCCAGCGGTGCGCGGTCCAAAGCCGTCATTGCTCTGGGCCCAGCAGGCTGCGAACGCCTGCGAGGAACGAGGTCACCCGAGGACGGGCCACGTCCGCCCCGCACTAGTGTCCTCGGGCGCCGGCACCGTGCCGAAGCGGGAACGAGGGGGCGCGCCGGGCCAGTCTCCGCCGCTCCGCCCTGCCCTTCAAGTCACCTCCGGACACAGGTAACTGCCACGCTGCGCGGACGCGCCCGATGCCCGGGCCACGGGCCGGCGGGGAACCTCAAGCCGCGGAGCTCCCGCCTCCGCCGCCCGCCGGCGACCCCGGCCCACGCCACGCGCCGCAGCGCGTAGGAGGGAGGACGCGCGGGCGCCACTGCGCCTGCGCCGAGCGCGCCCCGCCCCGCCCCGCGTGCCGGCCCTGAGGAGGGTCTCCCCGCCCTCTGCGCCGCGCTCACCTGGGGTCTCGCCTGGTACGCGCGGAGGCAGGGCCCGAGACGCCGGGCCGCCCCCCGGCTCGGGTGATACATGGTCTTGCGGGAGTGGAGGGCGCCACCCAAGTCTGGCCTCCGGCCTCCTCACAAGGCGAGAGCGCCCCAGAGCCGGCTTCGTGAAGGGGAAAGGAGCGAAGGGGGGGGGGTGAAGGGGCCGAGGGAAAAGCGGAGATGTTGCGCGCTTGCGCACTGCGGCTTTCAGGGAGGTGGCTGAGGCGCTAGGTTCGTCGCGAGTGCGCCTGCGCTTGCCTGCGGAAGCCGCCTCAGGGCGCCTGCGCAGTCGGCTAGCGGGCCTGCTGGAGAGCGCACCTGCGGCACCTGCGCAAAAGACGGCGAAGGCGCGGCCGACTGGGAAAGGAGGGGCTCATGAGAGTGAAATAACAGCCAGGTTTTTCTGTAGTTCTCGTGATAAAAATAAATACTTTTATTGCTCTGGTTAAAGAAAAAAAACGTATAAGTAGCTTCCAGCTGCAAGGAAGCCTGTTGAAGGAATGAATGGACCCGTTGCGGTCGCGGATGCTTTGGCCCCGCGGTGAGGGAGCAGCGACACCCAGCGTGCAGGGCAGCGGGCGCTGTCACCAAGGCCTGGTGCTGCGGCGCTCCTGCAGGCTCCGGACGAACCTTGCGTCGAGCGCGTCCCCCCGCGCCGTGCAGGGCTGGGCCGGGGGCGCCGAGGCCGGCTCCCTGCTGGTGCACCTGGCGGGCGAGAGGCGAAAGGTGGGCTCTGTGGCCGCCGAAGCAGGAACTGGAGTTCGGGAGCCAGTTCAAATGTAGAGGACTCAGGCCGAAGCCATCGATCCTAAGTCCCGATTGGAGCCCCCAAGCCGACAGAGGGCCGCGGCAGTGGGGGCTGCGGGCGCGAGTAGTAGCAGGGGTGCAGAAGACGTGAGGAGCCTCACCCGCTCTCGGTTTCTCGCTTCCCCTGCCCCGATTCCTGTTGGCCTTCGGAAACAACGGCGTCGCGTGAGCGGCCGGAGCCCGCGGTGGGCGAGGGACGGTACTCACTTGCACCGGGGGCAGGAGGGCTCGGGCCCCTGTAGCGGCTGTAGCAGCGGCTTTGGGCCAGCAGCCCTGGGGGCGTCCCCCTAGGGGAGAGATGGAGAGATGGGCAGACGGGCGGTACTGAACGACCAGAGGAAAGAGGAAGGGCGCAGAAGGGAAGGGATACTGTCATGCCAGGGGCGTTCACCTAAGCCGCACCCCAGAAAGCTGTGGAGGAGGTCACTTTATGCCCCAGGAGTCTCTGTGATGGTCCTAATGTATTGCTTTGTTCTTTTTTTCCTTTAATATATACCGGGAATTGAACTCACCACCTGGCAGGTTCTTGTGCCACTGAACTAAATCCCAAGCCTGTATTGCTTTATTCTTGCTCGCTGGGGCAATGTGTTAAATATAGAGCTAAATGAGATTAAAATCATGCCATAAAAACAACCTCTCATTCGGGCAAGAGAGTTTGATGGAGCAGCTGGCGTTTTGGTATGAGCTACCTGGACCAGAGGGAAGTGGGAGTAAGATGCCAAACGCTGGAGGAGACACCCCAGGAGGGAGTGTCAGCCTCTGGGGCAGAGGGGACGGTGCATCCTGTTTATGTATATGTGTGCACACGCGTGAGAAACAGACAGGTGTCAGGTCAGGAAACCAGAGCAGGGAGAGGAACGCAGGGACAGTGGGGAGGCCCCAAGATGCCAGTGAGTGACAACCTGAGGGCCACTAGTGAAGAGCTGGAGACTCCCGGTGCAGGCAGGGCCTGGGGGAACCCGAATAAGAATGTGGAGAACCAGCAATGAGCCCTACAGACACCAGGGCCTGGTTGGCTCTGAGGCTCCAGTGAGGAAGATCGTGGGCCTCAGAAGCAAGGCACAGTGAGAGCCCAGGAAATAAGGATCGACACACATGATTGACACAAACGAGGCCGACACCTTGTTGTTTTTTTGTGGTTCTTTTGTTCACTGAAAATGTCAGTTTAGAAAACACAGAAAGATTCACTTTATTTGGACAACACTGAGTGGAAGGAGGAAAGGGAGGCGCAGGTGGGGACAGAGGGAGAGCCCGCTCCCAAGGACACTGGGTGTGGGGGCACCTGAGCCAGCGCTGAGGTGGCTCCAGCTGTGGAGGAGCAGAGCACAGCAGGGCGAGCCTGCTCCCCACCCCACTCCCATGGCTCACCAGACAGAGAGGATGCACATAGCCACCAAGGAGGGACAGATGCCAGGGCACCTGGGATCCAACAGAAGATACCTGGAGACATGGCTGAGTGACCCAGGTATTTGCTGGGCTCCACTGCCAGAACCCAGACTCCTTCAGAGTCTGGAGAAGGCAGAAGTGGCGATGTCAGTGGATCTCCTCAGAGACCCCAGAGCCATGGAAGTGGAGTGTGGGGCTCCTTGATACATACCACATAGGGGACGAAGAGTGTGGCCACACGGAGTGGATCCCATGGGGAGCCGCTGAGTCCCTGTCCAGGTAGCTGGCAGCACAGAGCAGGACTGGGGTCACCAGGGCCACCATGGGGGGATAGGGGTTACCCGGGGAAAGGACTCCGAGTAGGTCCAGCAAGGAGGCTGCACCCCCTGGTGGCTAGGCTGAGGGTGAGCAGGCCTGGGCTGCTGCTGATGCTCTGAATACAGGGCCGGCACGGGGACCGATCCGAACCAAGGTGCAGGGAAGGCAGCAGGATCAGGCCCAGCGGACCTGACAACTCAGCTGCCCGTGAGGGGCAGAGGAACTCCCACCGGCGCCCATGGGTTCCACTGGGCTTGGAAGATGCAAGGGGGCAGGGGTCTGAGTGCTTGGGGCTGCGGGGTGGCCTCAGTATCGGCTCTCGTCAGAGCGGGGAAGGGAGCTGAGGATGTTACGGACAGGAGGAAGGGAGAGGAAAAATGGGGCAGAGAGAAAAACAAGAGTCAGAGCTGAAGAAGTCAGGTAAGAAACAAAGGAGGTGCCTACCTGCTGTCTGCTGGGATGGGGTCCTGGCCCAGGAGGCAAGATCCTGGGGCCCTGGACCCACCCGCAGGAGTACTGCGGGTCCTCATCAAGTGTCACACTGAAGTCTCCCCTCCTACCAGCGCAGCAAGCTCTTTCCTGCCCTGCATGCAGCTCTCACCCAGGGAGGGAACTAGGCCACATTTAAAGCCCTGTCCTGCTCTTTGTCTCTACCAAACAGCTTCCACAAATACACGTCAGTGTACTTCTCTTGAAAGGCTTTGAGACTGTCTCTGTCACTGTTTCACATCTCTGACAAATTCAAATTACTCTTTGCCACTTCTAACCCTTTTATGAGAATGGGTAATGAGGGCTGAATTCAGGCCTTTGCACTGAGCTGCACACCCCCAGCCCTTTGTAAAAAATTATTTTAGAATTTTCAGGCAGGATCTTGCCAAGCTGCCCAGGCTGCACCCCACCCTGCAGAGGGCCAGGTGGTCCCCCAGCCCTGTGCCCCTGGACAGTCCTGCCTATTACCTGGTCCTGCGGCGCTGCGCAGGGCTGCCCCCAGGGTCGGTGGCCAACAGCAGGCGGGCAGTCGGGTGTGGGGGGCAGAGGCGCAGGGAGCGCAGTAGCTCCTGCTCAGGCACAAAGGGGCGCAGGGGGCCCCGCTCTGGCGAGCTCCCTAGGCTGCTGGAGCGAGGTGGCGGATGCGTAGTGGGGGTGGTGCGGCGTGGGGCCCTGTTTAGGGGCCACGGGGGCTCCACAGCCACCTTCAGAACTGGTGAGCAGGAGGATAACAGTGAGACAGGAAGGAGTGTGTCACAGTGGCGCAGTAGTATCCTCGGGATCCCCAGGCCAGCCCCCTGCCGGCTGCCAACCCGCCCCGCCACTTACATTCGCGGTCACTGGAGGAGTACGGCTTGATGTCGCCCTCGGCCCTCTTGGGTGGCAGCTTCCGTGCTGGCACTGGTGGCAGGGAACACGGGTGGGAGGCATCAGGTGGCAAATTCCATGCCCCTCCCTGCTGTTGCCCCGACCTCTGCTCCCTGACACACGTTTCCTCAAGGGGACCTGGGTGCCGGGAGCATGCCGGGGACAGGTGGAGGGTAGGCCTTGCCCCAGGGAGGACGATGGGGCAGACAGGGCAGGGGTGGCTCTTACTGTCCTGGGGGAGCTGGGGTGGCGCTGGTGCTGGCGCTGGGTGGGGTATGCACCCCAATAAGCTGGGTCCAAGCCACGGGTGCTGGGGAGCTGCTCTGGGGATGGGGGATAGGACCTCTGTTTCCTGTGCCAGGGTGCAGACAGCAGGGTGGTGTTAGGGCCTCTTTGGGAGAAGAAAATGTGGGCGTCTGGGCCGAGGCCTGACCATACTCCAGTCCCCATCCCCTGGAGGGGCTCCACTGTGCCATGTATGGCCCTGGCTCCCTGTCCCTTTGGCCAAATGCCCATTGTTGGTGGGTGGCAGGGAAGCCAGGGCTGACCCGCTGAGCTGGGGCACTGGAGGCTGGGCTTCATCGGACTGTTTCCTGCCCTAATGGGGGCACCAGAAACACGGGACATTCCTTCTAGACCTAGAACCTGACTCTGGGCTGGAGGCCAAGGCAGTCTGCACCTGCCCTGAGCAGTCTGCACAGGGGCTCTGGTGTCCATGCGGATCTGACCCTGGGGTGGGGCCTCACTGATGTCAGCTGCCTGCAAGCTTGGAAAGTGCTGCTCAGAGCTCGTGCTTAGTATTCTTGAGGGCCCAGGTTCAATCCTCGGCACCAGAATAAATCTAGCCCACACTGAGCTCCTGAGAGAGAACAAGGTGGAGAGGGCACTCGCTGGGCAGGCTGCAGGAGCTGCCCTGACCACCGCCCTTCCACCCACCCGGGGTAGGGTTACCAGTGGGCGTGGGCTCTGCAGTGGCGGTGCGGGAAAGTCGTGAGGCCCTCAGGGAGGGAGCGGGGGGCCCTGTGAGGAAGGAAGTGGGTGCCCCTCAGTGGGGGCCGCGGGCACCAGCCCTCTGGGCGTCCCTCACCCCGACTGCAGGGCCGCAGGGACTTACGGTGCTGATGCGCGAAGAAGCCTTCAAAGATCACAAAGTTGTTCACCTGGAAGCAGCAGCACAGGGGACAGTGTTGGCCACTAGCCTGCTCGGTACAGGGAGGGACAGAGCCTCGGGACAGGCTGCTCAAAACCAGTCCCTTACAAGCTGCTCCTAAAATTGAGGGGCAACTGCCAGGCACCTCAAAGAGCCAAACGATCTTGAAAAAGGATAAAACTGGAGGAGTTGCAGCCCCTGATCTCAAAACTTACCTCCCGGAAATTGGGGGAGACTGAGCTCTGGGACCACTGCACAGCAGTGTGAGGTGGCACAGGGGGCACAGGGACAGCGGCAGCAGTCAGTAGAGTCAGTGGCCCAGGAGCAAACTCCGCCTGCACCGCTGACTCCCCAGCAGCGCCCACAGCACGGCCCTCGGGGAGCCCCGCTGAATCACCAAGGAGCCCCCGGAAGACCCCGAGTGTGGACCTTCACTTCATACCACAGACCAGTGCTCAGAAGGATCAAGCCCTCAATGTAAAATCTCAAATTGTGAGACTTAGGAGTCGGGAAGATCTCTGGGACCTTATACAGGCAATGGTTCCCTTTTCCATCTTTTCTGAGATGAACTCATTCTCCTGCCTCAGCCTCCCAAATGCTAGGATTATAGGTGTGCACCAACCACACCTAGCTTGTTTCTTTTTTTCCCAGTACTGGAGATGAAACGGCCTTGCACATGCTAGGCACATACTACCCATGACTACATCTTCAGTCCCAAGCAAGTTTCTTAAATATGACACCAAAAGCAAAGTAATAGAAGAAAAATAGATACAGTGAATTTCACCAAAATTAAAATAACTTTTATGCTTCAAACACATTAGTAGGGAAAAGTCACCCAGCTATTAGGGAAGCTCAGGGGAAGGTCTGCAAGTCCAAGGCCAACATGGGCAATTTAGCAAGACCCTGTCTCGAGATTAAAAGTGGAAAAGGCCCAAGGAAGGCTGTGGCAGGGAGATCACGAGTCTTGGTCTGGAGCTGTAACTCAGGGCAATGGCTCTGGGTCCAAAGCAAAACAAAACCTTCATAGAATAAAATGTTCATAAATTGTATACTAATAAGGGTGTTATACCTATAGTAGCAATATATAATTCACTCTCACAATTTAAATACAGATAGCACAATTTAAAAATGGGCAAAAAACAAATGTGTCTACAAACAAGATCCAAAGAGAATATATAAATGGCCAATAAGCAGATTAAAAGTTGCTAAAAATGTTCAGTATCATTAGTCATTAGGGAATGTAAATCAACACTATAAAAGCTACCACCGTGGCCATGAAAAGGCCACTGCCAAGAAAGGGGTGCAGTTCACCAGTGATGGCAGGAAAGTGGGGAAACTGGATCCCTCTGTCCCTTGTGGGCCGTGAGGGAAGGTGACACAGCTACTCTAGA
Organism: Hydrochoerus hydrochaeris; assembly: GCA_004027455.1. Lineage (NCBI taxonomy): Eukaryota > Metazoa > Chordata > Mammalia > Rodentia > Hydrochaeridae > Hydrochoerus > Hydrochoerus hydrochaeris. The sequence continues at coordinate 71,194 of PVLA01004533.1, read as the reverse complement.
TACAGACAAACGGCTCATCAGTTCTGTGAAAAGCTAAACCTTCACCACAGCACCTAGCAATGCCACTCTTACTGTGTCCTCAAGAAGACTAAACAAAATGTCTTAACAAAACCTTATACATAAGGGGCTGGGGATTTAGCTCAGCGGCATAAGCGCTGCCTGGCAAGCGTGAGGTCATGAGTTTGATCTCCACTACCAAAAAAAGAAAAAAAAAACCTTAGACATGAATGTTAACAGATTTAGTATAACAGCCAACAAGTGGAGACAATCAGGTATCCCTCAGCCAGTACACTGATAAAACGTGGTATGTCCGTGTAACAAAGCAGTAGTCAGAGCCAGGCACAGGGGTGCATGCCTATAACCCTAACACTTGGGAGGCTGAGGCAGGAGGATTGTTGTGAGTTCAAGAGCAGCCTGGACTGCAAAGTGAGCTCAAGGCCAGCGTGGACTGCACGGTGAGACCCTGCCTCAGTAGTATTCAGTCATAAAAAGAAACAGAGCGCTGCTACGGTAAGCTGCAGCATGGATGAACTCTCAGAACACTCTGCTAAGTGTGGGAAATTGAGGGCCCGTATAGTACAACACTATGTACAGGAAATATCCAAGATTAGGGAATCCAAATCCCAGCAGATACATGGTTGCCTGAAGCTGGACAAGGGCAAATGAGGCACCTGCTGCGTTTGTGTTTTTGACACAGTCTTGCTATGCAGCTCAAGCTGGCCCCAAACTCACAGGAATCCTCCTGCCTCAGCCTCCCAAGTACTGGGATGACAGGTATATGCCACTATGCCTAGCCTCACATCATCACATTTTCTCAGTATACATTCATTTTTTTATTTTTCATGTTTGTTTTGATTTTTGTTTGTTTCCAAGAAAGTATACTACTGTGTAGCTCAGGCTGGCCTCTTGCCAGTATGTCTGTAATTCCAGAACTCAAGAGGCTGAGGCAGAAAGATTGCCATGAGTTCAAGGCTAGCCTGGCTACACAGTGAGTCCAGGCCAGCCTGAACCACCTGTCTCAAAGATTAAAAAAAAAAAATGGTGGCTGATTCTTGTTGTTTCCAGCTCCCAGCTTCTCAGGTTCCTAAGTCCCCTCCAGATTCCCATCATCACAACACACAGATTCAGCAATGGCTCCAGGTAGCCAAGTCCAGCGGTCACCTGGCCAACCTCTTAGCTTCCTAAGCAGTAGCATCTGACCCGGATTCCTTCCCCAGCGTCTCCTTGTGGTCTCTGCTGATCCTGCCTTCTGGTCATTCCTTTCCTGTCTTCACTGAAAAGTCCCCAAGGCTCCTTAGACTGCATCTTAATCTTCAACCTCTTTGATCATCCTGTGTTGTTGCTTCAATAACCTACAGATGCTCAGGTCTCTCTGCCCAATCCTTTCCCTTGGGGAACTTCAGGGCGGCACCCAACTGCCTCCCTGCTTCTCCCCCTGCATGTTCTACACTCCCAAGCCACGCTGATCTTACAACTTCAGTGAAGGCTGGCCGACTGGGTAATGGGCAGTGTTGAACCAAGGAGTCACGTTGGCAAAAATGAGATGTAAGGAAAAACCATGACAGTGAAATGGCTGTACACTAGCAACGGCACCATGAGGAAAAGAAATGGCTCAGCTGCACCCCAGGGAATAAGGCACTCTTGGGAAGCACCCTTTGTTTCCCCCGTAGGGACACTCAGCGGGGATCTCCCTGCCAGCTTCTGACCTGTGGGACTGTGGTCTCCAGGTTGTAGTGCTTATTCAGGAACTTCAGCAGCTTCTGTGAGGGTCGGTCAATGGCCAGCTGGTGTGGTTCAACCCGTTCCTTCTGCAGGAAACAGGAGAGCCAGGGTAGGAGGTGGTCTGGGGAAAGCATGCCGACAGGAAGTCGGGAGCCTGGGAAGGAGAGGAGGCAGCTATGGGAAGGCTTCGAGGTGGGGGTTGGGCCTCTGGAGGGGCTCAGGGTGAAGGATCTTTGTTTTGGATGAATCCAGGCAGCCGGGAGTACCTGCAGCATGTACTGGAAGAGTTCACGCCCGTGGCCATGACGCTGCAGTGACTCGTGTATGTAGAAGTCCAGGATGCAAAGCGGTTCCACCTCATTGTGAGCCTCACGGTCATCCTAAGGGATAATGGACAATAAATATCTTTAGAGATCCAGGCATCTCTGTCACCTCTTAACCTCCAGCGCACTTGTGCTGTGCAACCAAGGCATTCAGTTCACCAGCTTCCAGTAACACTCACTAGTACAAAGAGCTTCTTGTATCCAACTTTGAGGAAACCAACAATAGCGCCTTTCCCAGCCCTGTAGGATGAGGACAACAATGAACAAGCCAGAGGCAGTTGTCTGGAGGAGGTAGGGTCAAAAAAGGGGAAAGGGCTGAGGGAGCAAGGAGTTAAGAATGGGTCAGAGATGCCTGTGGCACTCACGGTCGGGCGGCAGTGTCTTTGAGCACATAGATCACATGGCGGTTACTCTGCATCCTTGATGCACTGGTGATTGGAGCAGGAAGATGCTGGGCCTGTGGAGAAGATGAAGAGGCAGACTTTCCCCAAACCCTTTCCAAAGGACCCAGGCTTCCCTTATCCCAAATTCTGCATAGCTGCCTTCTGACTCCATCTGGACTCCCAGTACCTTAGCAGAAGCCTTGCCCAATTCATCGACAATGGTCATAATTTGCTGCTGCAGATCAACACTGTGGAGAGAAGAGACAGTCAGACCCTCGCCGAAGTGGAGGATCCCAGAACGTGGCCACAACTCCAGCCACGTTTGAGCTTCTAGCTTCCCTGCCTTTGCCTGGGAGTTTTCCAACCCGATGTCCCACAGCGCCCGTTTTAGAACCCAGACTTGTCACACCTCTCCAGGAGGCCACTCCTTCCTCCCTTGAGGTTACTACGGGGAGCAGGGGGTGGGGGTGCGAGTCAACCGTGGCCTGTGGTTGGGACCACATTGGGTTAAGGGGTGAAAAGTCACATATCCAAGCACTGAGCAATGCCACCAGGTTTAGGGTCGCTGGGTCAGGCCAGGACATCAAAAGGAGTGGCCGCCGGAGAGAAGGGGGCGTGGTGCCTGGCCCGGGTTTGGCGAGGAACAGGGGAAGAAGGGCCAAGGGCGCGATCGAGAGATCACCGGGCTGGCGTTGTGGTTCCGGGTCGGCGGGCCGGAGGCCGCAGGTGCTGGTCCAGCACCGTGATCCGCTCCGGGAGCAGGGCGTCCACATCGAAAGGGAACTCCATGGCCCATTGTGAGGGCCGCCCCGCCCTCTGACGTCACTTCCGCCAGGCCGCCCCGCCCCCGCTGCTCGGCCTGCGTTGTCAGGAGACCCGGCGCGGCCTCGCCGTTGACCCCACAGACTGCTCGGCCGGGTCTTCGCGCTCACCGGACTCTCGGGGAGCAGTGACTGGGCAGAGGGCGCCCCGACGGCCACCGCGACACGGCGGCTGAAGTTACGCCCCCGCTTCCGGTGCTGGTGCCAGGCCGGGATCGGGGAGCCGGAGTGCAGCCTGGAATGCACAGCAGGGCCTGGTCTCGGGGAAAACCAGGCGCACACACCCTAAATCACAGCACCGAGAGGCTGAGGCAGAAGGACCCAAGTCCAAGTGCAACCTGGCTACTCAGATCCTAAAACTTAAAAAAAAAAAAAAAAGGGCTCTGGGCTCAATCCTCGAGCGGGCATGGTGGTGCACACCTGTAATCCCAGCACTCAGGAGGCTGAGACGGGAGGATCACCGC